>JAUZSV010469948.1:0-16379 GCA_034780495.1 Parotocinclus cesarpintoi | reverse complement strand
GTACCAAACTATATGATTGCGATTAGTCAGTGTACAAGCACAGATGTCAATTTGCTTCACCTAAATGAACCTCAGCTAACTACACAATGCTAAGTATTTGCATTAGCATAACTACAATTAATCTGTATTCATGACTCATTTTGTTTGTTAATTAGAAATACTCAGTTTTTCTGCAGCCAGTGTTTTGAGAAAGCAAACTACCTAGAAATATGTGACCTCAAGTCAGTTGTGCTTTGGCAACTAACTAACTAAAAATAACTAGCTGTGCAGGTTTATTGTTGCCACACAAAACTACAACACCCAAGCTACAGTATATTAATTTAGAAACTAGTGATATTGCATTGCTGCTGGGAAATGGACAAATACCCATAAGCTCAATATCATGGGTAAATTAGCTTTTAATTACAGGACTTGCTCAGTATTTCCACTATTATCCTCAGTACACAAATATGAGTTTTTTTTATCCAGCTGTTATCCTCAAACGTGGCGTCCTTGAAATTCAGCGACTTCTCTCTGATCTTTTCTGGTCAAATGGCGAAATTATTTGTACAATTTTATGTTAATCCTCTCATGCTAGAGTACCCTGTCGTCCAACTTTTTTTAAATGGGGACTATGTGAAAACACATAAAAACCATTATTCATCAATTTTTCAAAACATTAGATATAGCAAAGCCCACAAATTTACAGAATGTAACATTCTTGTAATTAATAATTATTTGTACATTTTCTTTTCTTTTAGACATTTATGCTTAAAACTGCATCTTTAAAACATGTCAGTAAATGGAACAATCTGTCAGTATTACTCATGAAGGCTAAATTTTATTAATTAGTTGCTATGGATACCAGGCCTATGAAACCTGCTAACATAGCAATTTATACATTTCTTAAATCACATAAAAGCTAAATACAAAAAAATGCACAAGAAGTGCTTGTATTAAGGTTCAAATCAGATGCTACAACTTACCAGAAGAGACGGACCACTAGAAACTAATGTAAGGGGTGGTGTTATGCTCTTGACTGCATTATACATGTCTGCTTTGAAAGCTGTTTTGTTCGGAAACAGTCAGTCTGGACCTCAAACAGCTCTTGTTTATGTAATTTTCGTACTGCTGCCACCGTCAATTTAAAAAAAAACAAAAAACTGCAACTTGCTGGCCTTCCACTAGTAATGTTATTTTTTAGAGTGATGCTGTGGCCCAAATAAATCTGTCCGCAGGTCGCATTTGGTCCTAGGACTGGACTGGACTTGTACCAATATCGTTGCCTAACACTCCAAATGGTAGCATACCAATTTGATCTGCTGTCTAATATAGGTGTCTGAAGCTTTACCTACAAGATATCCCTGTTTACTGCTTTAGGTGTCCTGAGGAAGATGAAAAAAGAGCATGGGAATTTCCCTATAAATTACTTGACAGTGAACCCACCATAATAATGCTAAATTAGGAACTGTACCATGCCAGCTTAATCAGATGGTAACATATTAATAGAATCCTAACAAGAACCAGAGAAAGGATGGGTTTATATAATAATTTAACAAATGTTGGTTGTAATGAGCAAGTGAGGTAGAATGAAAGCCAGAAGAGGGTTTAGGCAGCAGTGAGGAACGAAGGACAGCTACAGAGGGACAAATTGATTAAATTAGAGCCCAGCCCTCTGGAGGCAGTTTAGAGAACAATAATAATGCACACTTTGAAGTATCTGAAGATTTCCTTTCCACAGCTTGCTCTTCTGACAGCCTTCAAGTCTGTTAGTATCATCAACCTAACAGAATGACTCCACATTTTCTGCATGTATGAGTCGGTCGCCACTGATCCTACTCCCTCGTGGCATTTCATCATGTGGCCTGTAATCTTATGCAAGATGCTGAAATGGTAGATAATTTGCAGGTAATTAGGCCCTAGTGATTTACAGCTGAAAGGATGCTGTGGCAGTTGCATTTGCACCTGTTCAATAGGAAATGTTTTCACCTGGATAATTGTGTAATACATGTTGTATATCACAATTGACTATTATTTTATTGTAGCGGTAATGTTATATGTAATTAGTGTTTACACTTTCTACCAGCTTTGACATATAGATTTTAGCACAATATAAGAGTTCATCTTTTGATTGCTAGTATCTACAGTAGTTTGTGTATAAACATACAGATATACGCTTGTTCACATATACCGTGGTCCGATAAGGGTATTATCCATATTAATACGGTAATTAACCTACATTACCCATATATCACCTTGTCAGATACACTGCATCAGCTGTAGTGCATCAGTTGTAATGACAAATGGTAAAGTGCAGCCTTTGGTATAAAACGTTTTATTGCTTGAGCTGCGTCAGCTTGAGATGACTGCATGCTTAGTAGAAGTTGGCTGTTTCATTGTGAGCACTGACGATGATGACAATGATGAGTAGCTTTACATTGAGATAAAAAATTTACTCATCTTCAATCATATAAATGTGATGTCCTACAGCATCCCATTTGGCATTGCTGAGTAAGGTACAGTTTCATATGGACAGCATCCAGATCACATAACGTACAGTCTTAAAGAATGCATCATGGATGTTAAGCAACACTTACCTGCATACAGTCTTACTTAACGTCAGTGTTTTGTGCATTGCGCGTTGTAGTTTAAATGTTATGCAAACACCAAAGAGTCACAGCCATTGATTATGACCTTAAAGATTTAGAATAGGTTTACATGTTGTGTACCTTGAATCTATAGGCTGGTGTTGTAGTAGGATATGCAGTAGTAGTAGTATGCAGGACTTCACTACAAGAAGAAACATTCAGCAGACTCTAAGTTCTTTAAGAGACTTGGCCACTCTCGACTTGGTTATTGATTTTGATTCGACCACTAAAAGTCTTGGTCTTGACTTGACTACAATAATGGTATAATCATTAATACGTTGCGGTGCACACACACATGTGTGTGTGTGTGTGTGCGTACACTGTATATATTTATCACAATTGAGAGCTGCATCCAGTAACCTTGAATCACTTGCACTTTCAACAAATATATGAAGTACAGGCATGTACTGTTTAATGTCTGCATTACGTTAAGTGAAATGCACATTGTCAGGAATGGATGTTAACTGGACAGCACCTTTGTCATATAGTTTGGATTTTGCACAGTGTTCTATTTTCAAAATAATATTACTTCAAATACAGTATTAAATCATTTAGTACAGTAATGTGCTGTATAATAATACTGTAATTCGTATCATCATATCTAAAGAACATTTAGTAAAACTGTAAACAAGTGGAATGCTATCATGTTTTCTGCAATTTAAGAGTTTGATTCTGTCAGCAAGAGTCGCAAGAGTTCGCTCAGACTAGTTTTCTGTCATTCAGACTTGAATAACATATATATGACTGACTTTTATTCTGTACTATAATCATTAGGACTTGTGCTGTTAAAGCGAAAATATATTGATCAGAAGGACCTTTAATAGAGCATACCTGTATATAATATATATCAATAAAAAAGAACCAGTGTAGTTTGTCTATGCTTCTCTGTGTCTAAGTAAAAGATGTAAGTGATTTAAGTGATTCTACTTCCTCACTACTGCAATTAAGATAATAGATTAGCTTATTGTGGCTGTACTACTGAAAGAAATCGAATTGATGTAAAGTTGTTATTCCATTAACGCAAGTACGTGTACTGGATTAAATTCATTACTGAAAAATGATTTTTTTTAGCAGTTATAAGATTATTTTGTACAGTTGCTGCAATAAAGAAAAAATATATATTTTGCGATGCGCTATCAACAATGTGAAACTTTCTGGAGTTTGCCGTCAGTCATAATTCACTAAATGCCATGTTTGTCTTCACAGCAAATCAGCATGAAACCACTTCTCTGCTTCATTTGCTTTTTTATGCATTGTATGAGCTTCTAAATGCCAGAAAGCTCTGTCCTTGTTTTACTAAAACTTTCTCTTTGTTCTGATATGCCCCATTTGATTGATTTGTTTCTGCAGTCATCTTGTTCAAAAAGCAAGTTGATGTGGAAAAGGGTTGAAGCTCCTAAAAGAGGAGCCGAACGAGTAATAGTCTTTTGAATAATGACATTACCAGGTTCTCCTGCTCTAGATCTCCCACAGTAGCACTGTGTTTGCATGCACTGTAGACTCATTTATGTGTATCAAAGACAAGGAGGTTCAAGAGGCAAAACAGGCTCTGAAATGAAAGACCTGCTAAGATGTCTAATACAACGGCAATTAAGGTACCACAATTAAAGTGCTTACTGTGGAATTTGGCCTCCATGCTAGGGCACCATCAAATGAAGTGGGTGCACTCAGGCAGAGAGGCCCTGCAAGGCCTGCAAATAATTACAGCTAGTCTTCTCAGAAAACTTTGAGATTTGGGGAAGAGCGGGGATGGATAGAAAGTATTTGTCTTGATTACGCCATCACAGACATTGTGCAGGTTGAATGGAGGTAGTTGAGTAAATCTGAGTGTATACTGAAAGGAACTAAGGGATTTAACTGGAAGCGGGAAAAGTCTAGATGAATTATGGAGATTTTGTGCATGACCCATTGCAGTGGCTGATTAAACTGACTAAAGACAGCAGTGACTTGGGTAAACAGAGGTTGGTTGTGTGTTACTTGATGATTAAAGTTTGTGTTGAACAGATTGTACATTTGATCATGCACATTGGAAGAGGTCAAAACGTTCTGAGGGTGCACTCATGGAGTTGATTTAGTCGGTCTGAACCAAAGCAAAAAATATATGTCTCATTTAAGTCCTGGTTTTCTTAGGTTGAACTCTGGCTTTTTATGTGTAACCTATATATGTATTTAAAAGTCACAGAAGTTAGGTTGCATACTGATCAGACAGCTTTTATGATGTTTCATGACCAGACGCTTACATTCTTAACAATGCTGTGTTGTTTTAAGATTTCTTAATATGTTTAGCTCCTACAACTTCTTGAGGAGTCAAAACAGGTGCTCTTTCATTTTGAATGGAACAAAAAATAGAGCAAAAAATATAATCCTTGTCAAAACCTTGTGCCACTCAAGTATAGAAATGTACCGTTATAATAATCTGTGATTGTGTTTACATGCACTTAATAATAACTAGAGACAAATATTTCTTGGCTGAGCTTGGTAACTTACCACCTGAGAAGAACCAGGTGTGCTTGAGTATTTGGTGCTTTGGAATAAAAAAAAAAATAAGCAGAGTTCTTTAATCATAATTACGTATCTGTGGTAAGTTGGAAGTGTGTTTAAAGTGTTAAATTATGTGTTTTTATATGGTTGTTTCTTGTACCGTCACACCCTGTGTTTGTTTTTTTCACATGCAAAACACGCCTGGGTTTTTTGTTAAGCAGACCTATCCATGGGGCCTCGGGTTGTTTGTTTGGGTTGCAGCATTCAAACGTTCATATGAACTGCACTTACAGAGTAATCATACCAGGGTTTCTTTGAAACAAACCAATATGCCAAAGCTGACCACAACCTTACATGCTACATTCATATCACTTGTGTTTTGAAGGGCTGGAATCGTGGGTCATGAGGTAGTATGGTACTTGTGAAACCATTATCATCAGTGTATAGCTTGGTGAGATGTTCTCATTATGGTCTGAGTGGGCTGCTTCTTGCATTCATGATTCCTCCAACCTCGCAAAAATAATTTAATATTTTTTATTTTTTAAAAGTTGGTTAATTTACTAGTATTGTGTTGGTTTACAACACACATTTATTGTACAGTATTTGTAAAAAAATTCTACCTCTACCAAAGCCTAAACCCAAACAGCAAGTTTTAAATTTTCCAAACCTACCCTTTCCTTATGTGCTTTAAATTTGCTTAACCAGGGGTGTCCAGCTTGTGGCGATATTCCTTCCTGTTGAGTTTATTTCCAATCCTAATCTTAAACAAAACCTGATCTTGCTGACCAATCTTTAGGTCAGCATCTGGATATTAGAGCTGGGTGTGTTAGAGGTAAACACCCCTTCCCTCTACACACTGGAACATAAACAAAGTTTTTTGCTTCTCTTTCACAAAATAGCTGCATTCCCAAGCCTATGCTTAGTTTACCTACAAACAAAATGCAGCTTTTGTCTCAAATTGTCTTCACTTCTATCACTGAACTGTCCCTAGCAGTTAAGTGCCACAGACCATCCCTTCCCCCTACTACAGAGTGAGCTGTCATTGATTTTCATTGGGCCTCTGCTTGCTTGTTTGTCTCGCTAGCTTTTATTATCCACCTTCCATTAAATGGTTCACAAAGGGGCCTTTATTCATGCCTATTCTGATCAGACATGGCCATTGCAAATTTGTGATCTGGAAAAGTTTACGTGGATTAAATGAGCTATCCTAATTAGATGTATTTGATGTGTTTATATTGTAATTGGCTTACCAGCAGAAAATAGAGCCCTATCATGTGATCGTAACGTCTCATATTTGACTGATCAAAAACTGATGGGTATTTACATATAGTACAATGTTTTTATGAGACATATTTATATAGAATTTGTTGATGTTTTTAAGAATGATCATAAATAATGCTTTCGGATATCTGCAATATTTTCTATAGTAAACAATATTGCAATCCCACATGTCATTATCAGTGTAAACTTGCTTTTGAACTTCATTATTTTTCCCAAGCACATCACTGCAGTGACCGGAGATCCAGCCTTTAAGTAGTCATAATAAAATCAAATAATATTACATTTTTGCATTCATTGTAGTGATGGATGGTATGACCAAAATGTTTTCTGTTTTTTTTTTCCTTCCCAAGATTATACCAGTTTATTGTTTGTTATTGTTGTTATTTATTTATTTATTTGGTGTGTGTGTGGGGGGGGGGTGTTGACTGGGCTTTTATATATGGTTTGCAGCTTATTCTACTGTCAGTAGTGGCATATGAAATATAAAAATATTTTCATCATGTGTTTAATAAAGGCTTTGGTTACTGTAGAGTTTGCTTCACCCCACAAAACAACTAAATAGATGAAGGAATCAGTATGTATGAAACAGCAGAATGTAAACTGTTTTTATTGCGGAAACTGCAACACATTATTAACAGGTATGCCTTTTATCCCTGAAATTTTTACAACCATATAAGGCATATCTTGAATGAATTGTTTTAATAATTATTCTGAGCCTGCATCTCTCTACAGGATCATTATTACATTTGTCTCTCCACTGCTTGCTTTTTTTGTCAAACCAAGTCAAATGCATCTTTACACGATATCAAAGCTTTTGGTTTTATGTTTCACTTGGTGCTACTGGTTAACAGCGTTGAATCCGTTGTAGCTGCATACACCAGGGTTATTCCAAAACTTATTATTTTGAGGTTATATTTTGAAGTTACTAGTGTTACCACCAGAGGCTGGTCTACTTCAGATTTTTAAACCCAAAAACACTTCCAAACTTCATCCACAGGTCCTTTCTTTGGCACAAGTTCTTCTGTGGATCTTACTTTCTTTATCCTTTATCTCTGTTTATGGTTCACTAACATCCATCATATACTACATGTCTAGCCAATAAGTGATTTTCATGATAGAAACACAGTAGTTTACCTAAAGCTCAAGTCTTTACATCAGTCTTTACATGTTACTGGTAGCCATTTTAAGTTCTTATAAGTTTTGTTTTTTAAATCTTTGTCTAAAACATTACATAGTTCTAAATACAGTATATCAATGATAGAAGTTGCTTAACATGTGTTTTATTGCAGCTGCTTCGCAGTATATATCCAAAACCTTGCCATACATGTTAATGTAGATGGATGTGGCTGCCATAAAGTCTTAATAATAATAATAATAATAATAATAATAATAATAATAATAGATTGGTTGTGAGTTCAAATCATACTCTGCCAAGGTAACACAGTTGGACATGATCCTTATCATACTAATTTTCAACTTACTAGCAAGTTGCTCTGGTTAAGAGCGTTTGCCCACTTACTCACTTTCCATACTAACTTAATTCTATTCAGGGTTGCAGGGAAGGGGGCACCATTATAGCACAAGGCACAAACTCAGACACACATTCACCCCCTCTGGGACACTTTAGAGGTACCAGTTGAACTGCCTTTGAGAAATGGAAGGGATAAACTCACACAAAAGGAATCTATGGAGAATCTACAAACTCCACACAATTAACGGCCATGCAGGAACCTGAGTATTGGTCTCTGGAGCTCTAAGTTGACAACTCTGATGGCTAATGTTCCATCATGCTGTCCATACCAAAAGCTGTGAATGTGATTATAGAGCTGTGCTGAAATATACAGAGTCCATTTTAATAGCCTTCATTCCATGCAGAGCTTTTGAAAGGTGGTTGTAGAAATAAAAACAAAAAGTTTACAGAACAGTACCAGTTATGAGAGCACAATTAAAATTGCTGGTTGTCGTATCGAAGAGGTAGCCCACCTATTTAAATTCAAATCGTGCTTTTGTGAATTCAAGCATTGAAGAATACAGGAAATGCTTTACATTGTTGCCACACAGGCTTACTGGAAGTGCTGCAATGGCATTTACAAATCCACCATGGATTGTGTACTCAGGTTCAAAAAAGTGAGAAGAAAATGTCATTACAACTTCTCACTTCACAACTGTTGAATTCTACCTGTGCCGCTCTATTTCTAAAAAAAAGTCTGGTTTTGACCTTTTCAAGGCAGAGGGCTTATTAGGTTGTAAAGTCAAGGGTTTTGTTAGATTGGGCAGCCAACAGCATTTATGCTCGTCTCTTTGTTTTGTAGCCCAATGGCCCCGTGTTCAAACAGAGTGAATACTGGGCTCCGAAGACATTCAGAACTACAGCTACGAGGTCTGCAAGAGACTTGTCAATATATTTTGTGAGCATTAGGCAGCAAAGTGGAGTTATAGCTCTCAAGGGGACTGCCCTTAAGCTGTTCTCCTATAAATATTAATAAGCCCACCAGTCTGCCTTGAAGGTAGCTCAGCACATTTGGCCCTTGTCGCTGACTGTAGTTCAGCATGTCAAGCTGTGATGGAGAGAGGACAGATTGACATTTAGCGACACGTCTCATTTCCAGCCCAATTTTGTCATTCCTGTCTGAAATGGCAACCCAAGCTGACCTAAAAGAGGAAGAAGTGGGATTGTAAAGCTCCTTTTCCCAGTCTTAATAAAAGCTCCAGCCAACAGGTGTAGTTTGCTTCCTTTAAGCCTGGTTTATGCTTCTCTGTCACGTTGTCGCAGCACGGTTGCGTTGCCATGGACCCCCTCTGCAGAGCGTCTATGTTGCCCGGCGTGCACTTTGAAATTTTCGAACAACATGTCCAAGCGATGGGGACAGTAATTCGAGGCTGTGATTGGTCCGTTCTACATCATTTCCCTACTCCGCTTTTCCGGTTCGTTCTGTATACAAGACGCCATTTGTAAAATCTATCAAGAATTGCATCAATTCATTCAAAGGGCGTACAGATCATCATCTTCTCTTTCTTTTGCTTATAAGCCTTTTATGTTCAATATTGATCAGCTCCATCTCCATCAACATCAACATCAACATCGTCGTCGCCATTGCGATAAATCCCTCAGACCCTTCCTTCTAGTGCTGCAGTAAATTATTTCGCCTCACTGACATCAACGAAGAACTATAAATTAAAAGCGACATCGTCAAGGCGACCACAGTGTCTTTAGGTCAACGTGACGGAGAAGCATAAATCAGGATTTAGCCTTTTTCATTGGAGTCACTTTAACGAAAGCTATCCCACACAGGATTCTTAACTATGTCAATTTATATCAGCAATGCTTTGGCTACAGAGGAGTCACTAATGAAAACTCCAATACATTTAGTACAGCTCAAGCATCAATGGGAACAGTCCAAAAATCGGTGGTGAACTACAACTAAATCTACAGGTTGTGATATGAGACATATGGTTTTAGCGTGTGGTTTTACTTTTCTTACATACATACTTGTCAAAACCTTGTGTCACTCGAGGATAGAAATGTGCTGTTATAATAATCAGTGATTGTGTTTACATGCACTTAGTAATGATAGAAGAGAAAAAAATGCACTTATATCTTAATATTCAACAATCAGATTATTAAATTTATTGAGTATTTACTGTGTTTGAGTCTTTACAAAATGTTTTTGGTAGTTTTTTAGAGAATTCTGCATTTCCTTCCAGGGTTGCCAGATCTAGCGAGATAAACGTGTATAAGAATCAAAATCCCTAAGAATAAGTGAAACTGTTGTTGCCACCATGTTTTCCGCTAGCTGCTTTGCGTTCATGGGCAGACTGAGAAAACCAAATGAAATCGGTCTGCATTTAATTATCTATCATTAAAGCTTTAAGGTGATATGTAATGAAAACCCATGTAGTGAAGTTGAGGAAAATTGTACAATAGACACATTTTCACAATGGTTTTAGACTTTTGATCCCACTGGAGGTTGCGGTAGACATTGACATAAAGTGGGTTCTTTATATTATAGCTGCAGTATGTAAGTTGAAATTTCTGAAAAATTCTGTACCAAGACTCAAAAGCTGATAAGCTCAAAAGTTGTGAATTAGCATACATTCAATCAGGCATGTGTATATTCAAAATTATTTTATTCTGCTGTCTCTGCTTATTAACCTGTAGTTTATGATCGGCAGTGTGAAGTGTAGTTCAACGTCTTCGTTTCCCAATCCTTTAGAAGTATAATTTCTAAATCTCATGCACAGATGTATTGGACTATGTAATTATGTTTCACTGGCACAGAACAGATATTAAAAATTCAACCATACATAATGCATCAGTGGCTGTCACAAGAGTTTATCTTCTCACTTTTTCCCCAGGCAGAGAGGATGATCCCTGAGTGGAGGAATGACCTTTAAAGGGAGATTGCCTTACTGTTTGGGTGCTCCATTTTTCTTTGCAAAAGCAATGTCAGACTCTCTAAGTGCCTTTGGACTGGCCAGAAAAATGCAGTCTGTGCATTCAGGTCTGGTGTAAGTATCAAGGTGTTTAATGGCTCTGTTCAGGTCACAACTGTCTTCATCATCTGTCTGTTTTTGGTTGTTTTTTTTTTGTGGTGTGATCTGTAAACAGAATGCATGTGTCAATCCCTGTAATTAATTTTTTAGAAAAGCTTAAAAACATTGTCATACAATCTTTGATTGACAATTGAATTCTTGCGTGGCAAGCCGGCACAATTGGTTGTCTCACAGCTTTAGAGATCCCTGGCATGATTCCATGTCTAGACGTCTGTGTGTAAAGTTTGCCTAGTGTCCGTGTGGGTTTTCACCAGGAAATCTGGTTTCTTCTCACATTCAAAAGATAAACGTTATGTCAATTGTTCTCCATAAATTGTCCCAGTGTGTGGGTCTTGTGGTGAATCAGCATGCTATCTACATGCTACCATTAAGGCCTCAGCTCCCATTGACCCCAAACTGGATTAAGCAAGTGTAAAAAAGCAAGGGTTAAAAATGTAATTACTTTTTCAGTTTCACCATTAATTTATGTCTGCCTTTTAGATACAAAGATTAAAAGCATTTTTCATAAACCTTTTACTGAAATTCACAAGCAAACCCAGAGCAGTGGAGCAAAAAAAAAAGGAATATGTTGCACTATGGCAAAAACAATAGAACCCTTCTTAAATAGAACTACTTTTAATAAAAGTTACATTTACAGCCGAGTTGTCTGTGTATACACACATGCTTACAGCTCTGCTGGATGTAATTTTGTGCTTTTATTTTCACTTTTCTTATGTTTGCAAGGTATGCGCTGATCTGATCTGATCTGATTTTTGTTTTTAACATGCCAGTATCAACACTGTGCAATGCTTATATCAGAGATTTGAGTATACTAATTAGGACTATAAAGACATCCATGAAAGAGCATTGTCCTAGTAGAATAACTAAGTACTGTGGTTCAGTTAACACGCACACGTTCACAGCATAAACTATGCCAGCAAATGTGATTGTAAAAATGTCACAGCAGATGCTATAGTTTTTAGACCACTATAAGTCCTGTCACAGATCCTGAACATCCCTAGATTATGTTGGATTAATTACAACATTTTAATTAAAAGTAGACCTAAAGGAGAACCAGTTTAAGTAGAGCTCCTTTTGTCTCTTGGTCATATATACCAAACTATAGAATAGATCGACACAGTAAGCAGAACTTGCCTGTTTGACATGTGCGGATAATTTTAAATGACAAACTGAAGAGAAACTCATGGGTTGGATATGAGGGTTTAGTGTACTTTTCCATCACAGTGTTGACCCTTTGTAGACCTTATTCCTTATACAGACTTTTAATGCATTCCAAACCATTTGCATGTTAAATGTGCACGCTATAGCAACATAGAGTATTTACTCTTTATCCTGAGTTTCATTCAAAGCGGGTGCAATTTGCTCGTCATGGCTGCTGCTTCTGTATGGCTGCTGTTTGTTCCGGCTTCTTTGATTTAATGATTCTAGCATGGCTGGAGAAGCAGGAGGAGTCCTGTGTGACGAGGTGTAAAATCACACCTCCTTGATGTTAAGCAATTTGCTCAAGATTGGAGACGGGTGCTAATTAATTGACAAATGTTGTGGTTTGAACTTATTTTTTAATTCTTTTCAGCCTGTTTAGTGTCTAAAGAAGTGCTATAATACTCATTATGCTTTTGATTCGCAGTTTGTTAGATGTGAGTCGATTTATTTATTCAAGCAGGTTTTGGAGAGCCCTCACTCTGATGCACACTGGTGCAACTTTTCTTGTAAAAATACATACAGTAGTCTGTGAACCCTTTGGAAATTTACCTAAATAAATGCACCAAAAGGTAGAGAAAACTAGGCAGAAACTAGTGAGACATATTATATTTTTTGTTAGATTGCACTCGAACTCAGGACACTGAATTGGTCATTTCAGAACATTGCCTTTGTTGTTCTTGAACTATTCTTTGGTAGTATGCCATGTGTATCTAGGTTCGTTGTCTTGCCGCATTCTGTTGTTCAGTTTATAGACAAGTGCCCTTTATTTTGTCTTACATTTTGATTTCTAATTCACTGGTGTAGAACTTATTTTATATTCATTTGATATAGCAACACCGGTTCAATCCAGGATGCTATTACCTAAGTGTTTCACAGCTGAAAAAAGGTTTTTATCCTGGAAGGTATTGATTGACATGCTGCTTCTCATTTAATACAAAAAGTTCTATTTTGGCCTCATCTAGCCACAACACGTTTTCCATTTAATTTTTAGCATGTCAGCATGGTCTTTATCAAACTGCAGTTTGGCAGCAGTCTTCTTTTTAAATAGCAGTGGCTTTATCCATCCAACATTGTCATGCATAGCACTGCGTTTCAGTAGTGCCTGCTGTTAATGTGAACTTAGGTTCCTTTGGGAAATGGGTCTGGTTAGATCCTGTATCGGTATTGTGTCTGATATTGACGTCATTCCCTCATCAGATATTGGACAGACGTAGGCGTTTCAAAAAAATTCACTTTCACATCTTATCATGAGTATGCGGCAACTTCAGTCTGTAAACGAGTGAGCAAAAAGTATTAGCCCCATGACATTTTAGTTGGTTTAAGAGATTTTAGTTGGTTGGGTGAATTTTTGAAAACACTGAAAAGCAAGAGAGCATGTTGTAACCTAAAACACAATACCAACAATAATAGTCATCATATTAAAGTAAAAACTATATTGTGCATTGGAATCGGATGGGAACTGAAAAATTTGGATTGGCCCATCACGAACTACATGCCTAGTACATTAATTGATGTGATATTTGTTGGTCAGCCTCTCCTGCGATGGGTTACAGTGGTCTTGAATATCCTCCATTTGTACAAAATTTGTCAAACTTAGAGATGGTTTTGTAACTCTTTCCAGCCTTAATAAGTATCCACAATTCTTTAAGGAGTTTAAATTCTTTAATTTCAGAAATATTGTTTGTTCATGCCATGATACACTTCCACAAACGTGTTGTGAGGATCAGACTGATAGATCTCTGATCTTTAAAAACACAAGGGTGCCCTCTTACATCTGGTTTGTCATCCAAGTGATTGGCAATAAATGACTCTAATTTCACCTTCATCTGAACTGCTAATCTTTTGCCACTCACAGATTTGGAGCAGTGGATCACTGAATATAGATATGAACAAAAATAATAGTTTTGTATCCGTTGTTCATCTCATGGTTTAGCCCATATTTAATCCGAAATATAAAAAAAAATAATTCTAAACAGATCGCAAACTTTCAAACCCCATTGTAGTGAAGCTATTGCTGTTTTGGAGCTTATTATGAGTATCATCATCTTCTTCACAAAGTAAACCACCGTAAATAGCACCAGTCCAGACACCTCTTGTGGTTACACAAAAACCTGAACATTTTTCCGTCTTTGTTCAGCATAAAATGAGAATGTTGACAAACTGTGTCATCATGTTGCAAACTAGCTGTTAGTACAGTCGTTTTGTCCTACCTTGGATGAAGTAAGAAGGACAACTGTAACATAAATCGTGTCTGGCTTTAGTTGCTGTTTTAGCAGGAACCACAAGAGGATGGTTCAGTAGTCATGTACATCTGTTCAGATAAACTCAGAATCTCAAATGTGCCTTCAGCTTTCAGTTTAGAATAGGATTTTAGGAACTCAGTAATACCTAAAATTTTTAGTTATTTTAGGGATGGGTATTGTTTTATAAAAGGTTTATATTGAAAGTATCTGTTCTCAGATACAAGAATGATACTTTTTCTGGTATCTTCTAACTGTGCCACAGTTAAACACAGTTAAAAACAGTACTGTTAAACACAATGATTTTAGAGAAGCAACCATTGATGGCTTGATGATGTAGTGATTCTAGCTGTCACATTACAGCTCCAGAGGTCCCAGTTCAGACTTTAAGTCCTTCTTAAAGAGCAGATCTGCCAACATGAAAATGAAATGTAATAGTTACCAGGGCTTGTTTATAATATATGAGTACAGTAAATTATTATGGTATGATAGTTTGATACGGTTCTTAAATGATACATTCACCACACTGACAAACCTCAAAGTAGTACTTTCTCTTGAAAAATTAAGATAGTTCCCAATAAAAATTGTTAACTTACTCGCTGACATGATATCGCTAAAGACATTTGTCAGTGTTTAGTCAGTAAGAGAGGATTATTTTATGTCTCATCAAATATATGAGATATTGGTGGTTGGTTTTGGCTACTGCCGAAAGGCATTTATTCCAGCAGTTACAGCCATGCTTTAGACCTCTGCAACATGACTACATACTGTCCATGTCTAAAGGAGCAGCATGTATTATTTGTTGTTTTTCTAATTGTCCTTTTAATGTGTTTAACAAATATCATAGAGCTATTTTCGTTAAAATGTGGTAAATAAGCACCAGGTTTCTTGGTTTGAGGTAGTAGAGGTACTATGTATAGTGCATTTTAAGTACTTCAGTACCCTGCCCTCGTTAGGTTGGTCAGTACATTTCTATAACTGTAGGTGTCATATTTTTTGTCCATTATATGATGGATGACTTTGTGAGTGCAAAATGCGCTTGCCAATATTATCTTAAATATAATCATGTATTAAACTATAATAATATTGATCATATCTTCTTTACCCAGTCATTTTCTGTTTGCGCATACTGAAAAAAAGAAACCCTGACAGCCCTAGATAATAAGTACATTGCTGTACTCTATGCATATACCAAGGTCTAGGGTAAAATAAATACTTTTCTCCTCTGTAGGAAGGTGAATCAATGTTAATTCCCTGATTCCTCATGCATACCATTAATTTCTGTCAATACTATTGAATTTTGTTTAAACCGAACTAATAGAAAAGCTTGAAAAAGTAAGCAGTGTTTATGGTGATTAATTCCAGGCCTGAAATTCTTGACTTTGTACAACACCAGAATCAATTAGATGTCTTTGTATTTCAGAGTACAAACCAGAATCGTTGACCTGATGCTAATTGTCATATACTGCTCACAAAAATTAGGGGATACTTCAAAATGAAATATCCCATAATAAAGAGTGTATGAACTAGAGAACTAAAACGAATCACTATCTGACATGTTTCCATACCATTTGCAATAGGCAATCCTGGTTATTGAGCTGCTTTGGCTTACTGTTTGTGGTTTGCTGTGGCCTATGCTTTGTGGATGTCAACAGTTTTAGTATTGGTAGTATGTATATGTTTATGTTATGTTTTATATAAGAGTTTGTATTTAGGATATATTGTATTTATGGTTTTTATTCGTATTATTGTTTTTGTTTGTTTATATTTAGAATTAATATTTTAATAATTTTTTTTATAGTAACAATATAAATTTGATTGTTGTCATAGGTACTACTGTTTTTATTCAATATGTTTATTCATTATTATTATTGTTATTATTATTATTATTATTTAATACAAGTATAATAATAATAATAATAATAATTATTATTATTATTATTTATATTAGCATTATTATTATTATTATTATTATTATTATTATTATTGTTAT
>JAUZSV010469837.1:0-16379 GCA_034780495.1 Parotocinclus cesarpintoi | reverse complement strand
TCTATATATATATATATATGAGTGAGCATGTGATACCCATGCAATAGACAGCAGTATGCCTGTCTAGGCTTTATTTTTGCCTTGCACCCAATGTTTCTGAGATAAGCCCTAGACCCACTTTGATCAGGACAAGCCTTTAGGAGATGTCTGTAAAAAGGGTAAACCCACTTATTTTTCAACTCATATTTTTTTTAAGAAAACTACATTTCACTGAATGTGTGAGGCAGGTAATAGAAGGCTCTGCTACTGTCTACATTAATAACTCATCAGAGATCTTTTCTCATGCTGCAGAATTACAGGATTCCTCATGTTCCTAAAATTTCTGACTGATAGATAACCCTTGTCATCATTTAATAATAACCGAATTAAGTACACACACATGCCTAGGATGGATTGTCACCCTATCTAGAGTCGTTCCTCTCATGACCCTGTCCAGGATCCAACAGATAAGACAGTGATTTAATAAATTAAATAGAACAAAATAAGTCATTTCTTACTTGTGATTTTCTCAATGTAATATGTGTTCAAGGAACTTAACACTTTTCTGCGCCTTTTACTGCTAACGCAGCTTGTTTGTTTATATATCGCCCTCCTATTTAATGCTAAATTTCTATTGATTTTATAAGTACAACCACTTACTATATTGTTCTGGTAACATAACATTCTCAGCCAATTTGATTTTTAATTAGCACAAGTTGGACAATGTTTTTTTTTTCTGCACTTCTGAGGATTGTCAGTAAATTGTAAGTTGATATTATTGTAGATCGTACTATCTTTAAAAAAAAACAAAAAAAACAGTGGACTTTTGTTCACTGATTTAATAGTTTGTAATATTTAATGTGAGTCTGTTTGTATGATAGACTGCATATGTCTACAATACAAATATTCATTATTACTAAAATCTTTAAGAGCTTTCAAAAAACACAATTATTGATTGACTGCACATACTGAATGCCAAGCCTGGAAATGGCTCTCTTTAGTCTTCCAGAGAAGCTTGAAATAACCTGCTGTGTGTAATTTAGTGCCCGGTATTAAGAAAAACCCATTATGTGGGTTATCTGCTTTCCAGGTGCTGCATGTTCTGAGATGGCTGTCCTCCTCTATCTTGCCTCATTCCTCGTGCTGGTTCTGGTCCTGTTATCTGTGCCCTGCTCTAGCTGCCCCTCTGGCTGCCGCTGCTACAGTTTAACAGTGGAGTGTGGCTCCATCGGCCTCAAAGAGATACCGCGCGACATTGCTCATGTGACACAGGTCAGTAAAGATGACATCCTTAAAACTGCTATTGGTTTCCCAGAAACACTATTATCATCAGTTTAGCAATATTATTTTTTTATATAGGTTCAGGGATGATCCCTGGAACACAGCATTTACATAATTTACCAGACGCCCTTATACAGTGACTTACAGTTGATAGTCTTATTATGCAAGCAATTTTTGGTTAAGAGTCTTGCTCAAGGACCCAACAGTGGCAACGTAGCAGAGGTGGGATTTGAACCCTGGAACATCAGGTTCCAAATCCAGTACCTTAACCGCCAGGCCACCGCAGTTCACAACAAAATGACTTATAGCTACTAGAAATGCTCTGATCTGAAAATGTGCATAGTTATTGGATCCCATTAGACAAATGTCAATAGTGATTCAGTAATTTTACAATCCACTGACACAGTGCGCTCGTTACTATTAGAGAATGTACATGGTCACGTGTAAGTAAAGGCAGGACTGGATAGGGGCAGCAAATCAGAAGGCAGATCAACTCAGCCCAGCTGTCATTAATAATTCACACTTCATAGTCGTTTGCATTTACAGTCAGTCAGCATGAAAATCTGATTTCTGTATTCCATATAATATGTAAATCTGCTCCTAATACTATTCCACGTTGCTTACAGTGCAAAAACTGGTTGCTGAAACATAGGTTGTGATTTTACATGATCATTTTAATTTTCTTAAGCACAGACACAGTCGGTTTTTGTTTAGAAGTAGACAGCTGTTAAAAAGATTTATACAGTAGTGACCCTGATTGTGGCCATAATGAGCGTCGCTACTGTTTGGTTTCTTTGTGCAGTTTGTGGTTTTGTTTGGCAAGGGGCACCTTAGAATTGCATATACAGGTAGTCCCCGATTTATGATGGTGATACATTCTGACAAATCCATCATAAGTCGCTGTGATGCCATGCGATGGACAGTCTGCCTGCTTAGGGTTTATTCTTGGATTGCACCCAATGTGTCTGAGCCCTAGACCCACTCTGATCAAGACAAGCATTTATGAGATGTCTGAAAATAAATAAATATAAAAACCACTTATTTATATTATACAACTTTTACTTTTCTGGAAAACTGAATTTATATTTTATGCCTCCAGCTAGGCACCGACTCTGCTTGTATAAACCACTTGTTTATATGTAAAAGATTATTATTTTGGATTTTACCTCACTACCTTTTGAGGGATTTGCTTAATAGTAATGTCAGTATTTAACATAAATAGACTTGCTACATAATCCACACAAGGTACCTATGAAAAATGTCAACATTTAAAACACACTTTTACCAGTGGTCTCAGCAAAATCAGTAACCATCAGTAACTTAGACTGGGAATCATGCTTTGGATTTAAGACTGAAAAAATCTCAAGAGCCTCCATAAACTCTTGTTAACAGCATTTCCAAGATTCAAAATGACAATGGATAATGTAATTGAGCCCAATGTATTGCTTGTAGGGTGCTGTACCACTGTAACGCTACAAAGCTAAGCTGATGTTTATACATAGCCTAACCACAAAGGGAACTCTACAGCCCCAGAGTTTCTGAATACATTGTATGTGCCTATAGGATGGGTATTGAGTCTGAATATTGAGCAGAAGCCCCAGCACTTGCATGAGCCCCTTTACCTTCAGTGGCTAGGACTGTACCTTGCATGATTATACAGTTGTAGGTCATGCTGGATAAAGCTCTCTACCAAATGATATACAAACGTTGATCAGGGCTTCATTTCTCTATCTTATCTATTCTCCTCATGCACATTGTTCCCTTACTTCTTCTGTATCTGTAGTTAGTTCTTCAGATTAATGCCTAGCATTGTTCTTTGTTCTTGTCCTGCTCAAATAGCAGAGCTTGATTGCAGTTCTTTCAAGATTGGATTTAAAAGTGCGGATGGTGACAGAATACAGAATAAAGAAATTATCTTACACAGCATGGATATATTACAGTTAGCATTAAACTAAAACAAGGAGCCGTGATGTGTGAGAAATGAATCAGTACATTTAATTTGCAAGGATTGGCGTACGGCTCATTGGTAATCAGACTGAACAAGACTGATGTTCCTTCTGTAATGCGGAATCAGGGTGTCTTTGTTTAATATCTGATTTAATATCTCATTAAAGAATGCTGGCAATCTCTTCAATAGCAGAGACAAACATCTCATTCATGGTATGGATCCACTTGAAGCCTTCCAGCTCCTGTTATCACAAAGACTCATCCGCCTGTACGATGACAGACCGAGTTCCTGTCTCTATACATCGAGTGCATAATTAACACCGCAGCATCCTTTGCATATTCATGAGCTTCTTTACTTAGATTCCTCAATTAACCCTAGTAACCCGTGCCATGCACACGAGCTACGTTTAATCACTGCGGAAGTGACGGGAAAAAGACAGTGCATGAGCACTCGAGTTAAATCAAGCATTATGATGTTGAATGGTGCTACTAAATCACAATAATGCTGACAGCCCCAGACAAGCACAACACACAAAACTTCCTCATGCCTGATCTGTCAACTGCCAACTGAACTGTTTAAAAGTGCCCACAATGTATAAATTCTGATGAAGCATTCATTAAAATGGACTCCGAGCATAAAGCTGTGCACTGATCCAGCTCATGCTCAGGAAAAAGAAATTTTTTTCATGATAAATGATCTTCTTGAGAGCTTCTTATTGTGCCACTAAAGTGTATTCCAGTGAAAGAGGAACATTTAGAAGTTAAAAAACAATCTTAAATGTGCCTTTTACCACAGGGGCTTTAAACTGACGAACTGGATAGCAACTATTATTATTCTATTTTTGAAGTCTAAAAATACAGGACAAAATAATTATGCTTATTTCTTATTACTATGAATTTTAAAAATACCAAAGTTGTAATCTTGACTTAATATGATATATTGAAACGCTTCTGTGCTGCATCTTAATTTACAACAGTTTGAGCTGTTAACAATTCAGACTGTCCTACTCTGGTTTGGCCCAGAGGGCATGACATCCATGATTTCCAAAAGCAATTTTGAAATGTGCACTTTTCAGACCACAGGACACTTTTTCAATCTGCATCAGTCCATCTCAGATGAGCTCAGGCTCAGAGAAGCAGGCAGTGTTTCTGGGTGTTGGTGATATATGGATTTCTCTTTGCATGGTAGAGTTTTAACTTGCATTTTGTTCACTGATAGTGGTTTTCTGAAGGGTTTCTGTCCCCATGTGCTAATATCTGTTACAAAATGATGCAGTGCCGCCTGAGGGATCAAACGGACATATTTATGTTTATGTTTCAGACATTTCCTAAAGGCTTGTCTTGATCAGAGTATTTATGTTTTACACAATGTCCCAACTTCACTGGATTTGGGGTTGTACTTGACATGTTTTAAATGTGCAGGATTCTGCATAAATGTTTTAAAGAAAATGTTCAGCTTGAAACTGTACAACCTAAATGTGAATTTTTTGTATTTTACTGTTTAATTTAATTTGACTGTTTTACTGTTATTTTAATACAATTTTCTAGATAATTCAGGAATAAAAGTTTTGGAAAGGCAGACCGGCCCTTAGGTATTTTGAAATGGTCCAATCTGGACAACCGTTGGACTATAGTACTACTGTCTATTTCATTTTGGAAACAGACTTTACTTAAAGTGACACATTATGAAATAAATTATAATATAAATTTTGCTGCAGTCATCCTAGTGCCTTCATTACTACAACAGTAATTCCTTATAATCCATCTTTTTTTAACCCCAAAACTTAAAGCAAACCTTTAATTAGAGCAAACAGTCTGACACCCTTGGAGATGTAAACTGTGCGCATGCCTTTTTATATCTTAATGGACCTCCCATAAAATGCCCTTGAACGGTTGTACACGGTGACATTGTTATTTTATTAAGTTTCCAGTATCTAGTATTCAATTTACAAAATCTAATATATAACACAGCTATACCAAGCTATAAGTGTGTTGGACTCACACGGGAAAGATAAACATAAGGCAGCAAGCACTTGAACCCAAGTTAACAAACCCAAGAGCTCCCAACATGTCAGGATAATAACAATGGTTATAAATGAAAACCACCCCAGAGTGGATGTGAAGAAACCAACTGGCAAGGGACGCGTGAATAACCGCACACAACGCGGGAATCCAAATCACAAAGGTAGGCACGCGCTGAGCACACTGTTCACAGAACAAAAGCACGGAGTGTGCTTAATACAAAACTAGGGTGCACAGCGTGAGGCTCAAGTTCAAAGGAGGACTTTTAGCAAACAAAATAGACAGAGCAGGGGCATAAGATTAAGACAATGCACTGGGCATCAAAACTGAATACAGAATGGGTTATGAAAGACAAGACTGCCAGCACAAATTATTTCAAAGGAATACTGAGGTAATAAGGCCGACCTATGTGCCTCAATGATGGTTTCAGCCTGAGTAAAGGCTATACATGGAAGCCATCTTAAGTACATGTAATTTTTAAAACCAAATGTCATTTTTGACAACCAGCTATTTGTAAGCACATTAGGAACTCTTAAGACCCAAAAAGGTTGAGGTCATTGTACTTATCTAATTTTACCCACTTTTACAGACTATCTTCCTTCAGGATAACTCCATTGGACAGATCCACGCAGAGAATTTGGTAGGTTTGTCTCGCCTGCATTACCTGTACATGCAGAACAATAGCATCTCAGCTCTGGAGGCCAGCACCTTCTTAAGTCTGGGCCACCTGCTGGAGCTGGCGCTTAATGGCAACCACCTTCACCTGATCTCCGCCGATGCCTTCCGTGGTCTTGAGCACTTGCGCATCCTTTATCTCTCGGGGAACCATATTACCCGGCTTGAGGACTACACATTCCGTGGACTGCAGGTGTGTACACTGTCAATCCAGGTGCTGGTTACAAACAAGGCTTAATGCTAGGGATGCACCGATTCAAATTTTTTTCAGTTCTGATACGATACATAAACTTAACATATCGGTCGATAACCCAATATCGAACCAAAACCACTGAATTAATAAACCATACAGCTCACCATGTGGGAGAGACTTAAGGTATCCATATTGAATTAAACATTTCTTTATTTACTTTGTACAACAAAATATAACAAATTAACATAGATACAAATGTCCTAAATTGCTATTTATTTTGTTTTAAAATAATAAAGAATATACTGCAATGTTGCATTTTGCAGTGCCACTACCCCACATTTGTTTTACAGATTTTGTTTGCACATTTCCATTGAACTTGTTGGTGTAAACTGATGTATGGTATAGCAGGTATCGTAACATTTGATTAAATAGATTAAATGGTCCCATGGATTGACTTAATTTTCTGATATCTTCTCCAGCCAATTGTGTTAAAACTGAAACCGATATCCAATCAGTGCATCTCTACCTAATACTGGAAAGATGCAATAACTTTGAGGGCTTTTGTTTTTACTGCACATTCAAGACTAGACAGAAATCAAAACTGTACACCATTCTCTGATAGCCACAGTAAACATTAGCTAGCTCATTTCAGTGGCTCATCAGGCTAATGAGTAGGTACTCAAGCAATGGAGATATTATTGTAAATACAAATTACAGAGTGATGTAAATGGGCTAACTATGTGGGCATGATTTCACAGTCGCTGAGCAGACAAAGCTCCCAGGAGGTCACTAGGAAATAAAATTCATCCACCAGAACGAAAAACGACAGGGTTCCCAAAACTGTATTGGCACCATGTACAGAACAAATGTCCTTTTTATTATTGGTCAAGAAGTGTCCACATTTTCTTATATCCTCCAAATTCAATACAACTTTTATCGCATTCAATTTTCATTTTCCCTCTTAGTTTGTGATTAATATATTTTATTTAGACGTCAACAACGTTTTTTTCCAACTCCAGCTTAAAAAATTAGACTGGCTTTTCGGCAACTGTTATTAGTAAGCTACGGCTGACGTATTTGTGGCTGGATGTAACTTCAGTTGAGGCAAAAAGCCCAAGCGAAAGCAGCTTTATCCAGGAGTTATTGGCTGTTGATGCTGCTTTAGTGTACACAGTGGTGTGACTTGCCCTAGCACTCTTGATTTCAAACTAATTGAAGTACCATCTGGATGGTGTGTACAGTATGCTGTAATCTCACTGACAAATGGGATGGAGTAAATGATGGCATGAATGCAGATGGTTAATAGCACCACACACTGTCTCCTCACAGTCTGCTTTAGTGAACTGAATCAAGTGACGTGCTGATCTGCCTGTAGACCCGCACACAACCCCTTTATTATAGTGATCACAATAATGATAGTGATTATGCTTAAATATGCTTAAATAACTATTTCATAAATGTTTTATGCTTTCTACTGCTCCCTCTGACTATAATCCATCAAACTAAACCCATACAATACACACTAAATAGGGCTTTTAATGGAGAGATGAAAGGATTAATCCAAGGGCCCTAGGAAATGAATATTGTCCGAACTAATGAAAACTATCCATGCATTATTAACCTGTTAGGAGGCCTAAGATTTGTACCCCTGTAGAGTCTTTGGGAACAGACAGTCCATGCTAAATATTAATTTTAGTTATGACTTATTGGCTGTTATTAGCTTTATTATATTGGTAATTAAAACCGGAAAGAAATAATCGAAATCCAATTCGGTGCAACATTTGGAGTTGACATTGTTAAATGTTTTAAGATGATATACTTGTTTGAGGTATGTGTATTGTTTTTTTGTGATTCTTTTGTCAGATATTAATATTCAAATGTCTTCTGTCTGACACATTAGTTTTAAATTTAAGACCCAGATATTTAGTGTTAATGTATTATAATTAAAGAACACCCAGTACCATGCCAATATCAATTAGTCATTCTAGTTTGAGGGCATGAAAACCATTTATTCAGTGCACATTACTTGAGAATAATGCTTTATGGCAGTGGTCCGGAAAACTGATCACCACTTTAGCTTAATGGCTTCAAAATGATTTATTCAGTTGGCATATGGTACAGCTATACATAACATAGGAATAGTGTTTTGTAACTGTTTTAGATTATACAATATGATGTAATCATCATTAAAAAAATGTTTTAATATTTGCAGAGAGCCAATTAACTGTCACCACACCACAAAAGGCACAACTTTTGAAGTTTTTTCTATTTTTTCCATTTTTAATCATTCCTTAAATACACAGTGGTGCAGTGATTAGGGCTGTTACCTCACAGCTCCAGAGATCCCCGCTTCGATTTCCAGTTTGAACTTGGGTTTAGTTTGCATGTTCTCCGCGGGTTTTCAGTTGGCATTTGAATACCTTATTCAAATCGTCACTGTGTTAATGAAGTTTCCTGCTATTATAAAAGATAAATAAAACAACATTATATTTTACCTGACTATATTACCAATGATGTGCAAAGCAGAAGCAGTCAAATTGGACAGAACCAAATCAGTAAATGAGAATCTTCTGCCATAAACGTGAGGTGCATTTAAATTTGGCAAACAGCGCTGAACACTTGTTCTCTATGAACGGTTAAATTTGAATGATTTTGTTCGGAGATGCAATCTTCTTGGTTAATTTTGTAATTGTTTCAATATATGACTGACAAATTCTGATTTGGGCTGATTCCGATTGTTTTTCCGTCCAAGAGTTATAAATGACAGCACACAGAAACAGTTACTAAAGAGAGATAGCAGAGATGTGGCCTTGTACCTGGCTCTATTCTTTTACTAGCTTTAGCTTTTTAACTGTTAGTGCAAGGGTACTGGGACTGTGGTAGCCTAGCGGTTAAGGTACTGGACTCTGGACCTGATGGTCTTGGGTTCAAATCCCACCTCTGCCAAGCTGCCACTTGAATTGTAAGATTGTATAAGTTGTAAGTCGCTCTGGATAAGGGCGTCTGCTAAATGCTGTAAATGTACAAGTACAAGCAAACATGCTAAATTGTAGCTCATCAGACACAGAGCGTATACACCAACCAAGATGGTTAATCATACATCAATACAGTAAGCCACTGAATGCACACTTTTCTGATAAATACATAACACACATACACAAACAAACACAAACAGCTCACAGACACAGACTAAACCAAAAACGAAAAGACCACCCGGGACTGGGAAACAAACACGGAGCAACAGAGCATTAAGTGTTCAAGTTTAAAGCTCTTTATACACATGAACTGAATTCTGAATGAATGTTATACATGTGTGTGCGCTTGTTTTTGTGCAGCTTCATACAATCTGTTCTTTAAGACTATTGGGCTGATCAGGCTGAAAACATGCTGATTCTAGTCACCGGCCAAATGATAGGTTGATCTCAAATTTTGTTTAAACCTTCCATTTTGATGGTAACCCTTTGTCCAGCTCCCCTGTATGTTTGCAGAGACCTGCCTCCTGAAACTGTTCACAGAAACTGTTTGCAAATGTTCACAGAAAAGTCTAGGCAAACAGAAATCCCTCTCCTATTTTCACCTTGACATTTTGACAGTGATGCAATGTTTCAGACTGTAACCACTATTTGAAATGTGAACAGGATCGGTGTTAATAATAGATTACCTGCATTCCAAATCCATTGACCATTCAGGAGAACATGCATTTCGAAAGAGAAAATCCAGCTAAGGTTGGATTTACAGATGAAACCTTTGTCAAAATGAAGCATGATATGCTTCCACACTTTGGCAGATTCTGTTCTTGAAGCGGTAGTCAGTGATGTAAAAAATATTCCTATTTAGACTGAGAAACATGCATGATAACATTACAGACTAACTAACTATTCAATTAGTTGCCAACTCATTTGGTAGTCGATTTTAATTCACTAAACCTTGTAACCCTACCATGTAAACTTTCTCTCCCATTCCCACAGTAACTTTGGTTCTAAACTGAGGTATAAAATGTATGTGATACACAGTGTTCCCTCGTTTATTCAATTCAATTGAATTTTTACAATGGTGCATTGTCTCAAAGCAGCCTTACAATATTACATTATGTTAAAAGGCCAATCCCACGTTGAGCAAGCCTAGGGCGACAGTGGAAAGGAAAAACTCCCTGATAGTGGTAGGAACAAACCTCGGAAGGACCAAGACTCAACAGGAGACCCATCCTCCATGGGTGGCCTAGTTTATGGTGGGGGTTACATTCCAGGACCACCCGCGATAAACAAAAATCTAGGGACGCTATATTTATTTGAGTATTTATACACTATTTTAGCTGTAGAACTTGCAGAACATTTGGGTGGCATCGTAGGGCTTGAATGAATTCAGTCTATAATTAAACTTTCACAAACAGAGAACACAAAACCACAGATAAAAACTTGTCATGCCGGCAAGTAGTGACTCAGGCGGCCGATGCTCTAGTCTTACTTCTTGTTTTTGGTGAGTATTCATCCGCTGAGTAATTACGCTATTTACTGTAAATCATAATATTTTATGATTTATAAAATTCCTTTATTGTTCTAATATTTTTTATATATATATTTGTATAAATTTTGTGATTTTATTAATTTAAAAGTTAATCAAATACATGTATATGTTTACGGTAACTATACCACATATACTACGCATGTGCAATGACAAGCTCCTGTATCCATTTTGCAGCGTCTGCAGGAGTTACACCTGCAGGAGAACACGATGGAGGTGTTAGAAGAGCAGGCTCTAGTGGGTCTCTCCTCATTGGCTCTGCTGGATCTTAGCAAGAATAACCTGCGCACCCTCAGTGCAGCTACACTCAGACCTCTCATCAGTCTGCAGGTGCTGCGCATTACAGGTACCTTCATAACCACTCGTAATGGGAGAGGTCACTTTAACCTTGGGTCAAAAGACTTGCACACCTGTCTAAATTATATGCTGATTCAGCATATACCGTATGTGATCACAAATACCATGAACTTTCTAATGTCCTTCTAAAGTTGCCATAGATAAACTCAGGTCTGGCCTGGCCTGGAAGGGAGTGTGAGACGTCATGCTTCTAAGGGCCCCGAGTTAAGAAAGGAAATACATTTTGTCTAGTTATCTTATATACAGAGCTCAGGTAAAGAGTTTTCAGCTTTTAGGTGCACACTGGAATGGTATGGAGCATGGAAAAAGAGAAAGAAATTGAACACTCAGAGAGGAGGAAAACAATCAGAAAGCTTGGACAGTCTGAAAACAAAAGTATTAGCAGAGTGTCAAAGGAAAGCTGAAATGAAAATAACGTAAGCAGAGAAAACAGAGTGTGGAGGGATTCAGACTTCCTTTTTTAGCCATTGTTCAGGTCGGCCATGAAGCTTTGATCCAGATCATTCACAGGGACAATAACAACAACTACTGAGGACTGGAGTAGATAAAGTAAGGCCAAGTGCTTTATTAAACACAACAGAATATCACAGGGTAATATCGCAGGTGTAGATTATACAGCTGTAACTCTCCTGAAAATATAGTTACTAACTTAAAAAATACATATGTTATTGCCTAAAGGGGGCACCCTGTGTCTTTTATTCAATGGAATTCTCCACAAATTTGATATCCTTTTTTTTGCCTCTTAAGATTTTCATGAACGTGTCGAAATAGAAGCTCCCCGATTTCGGTATGAAATAACAAGGTTCTCAAAAATATTACCATAACTACATGTAATTATACTAATAAGGTTCTTTTCCAATTTGGACATTCACCCTTAAAGTTCAACCAAAGTGATTCCATCGAGTAGAAACTCTGATTGTTTTTTAATGTACCCTGAATCACATGAGTCTGAATGAGATGGCGAGCCAAACCCAGACCGTGGCTACGGTGTGTCCGATCGTATAACCCGGACCGAATCTGATTTGCTATTGGGAAGACTACAGACCCAAGTCTTGCCATAAGATAATTGGGTAAATAGAGCTATACAAACTGCCTGAACAAGAATGAGACTTGTGCAACCGACATATACACACAATTCATGGACTGATTGATCAATTTCCTAAGAACTACATACACTGAGCTGAGTTTTTTTCCATAAACATTCTGTTTTATATTTTGTACTGTTGCATGTTGTGCTTGTTGCATGATCGATTGTGGAGCAATAAACTGGTCATTTGTTGTCAATGTCGGCCTCTCCTCCAAATCTAGCAGATGTTTAGTACTTTTTCCCAGTACTGGCACCAGACAAGTGCCACATAGATATACTGTATTTAATATTATATTCAGGGAAAGTGTGAATATATTCTCTAAAGACATAAAATCTGTAGAGAACTTTGCATGAATACAACCAATGTTCTTTACTGGGTTGATCTTTTTGCAGCCGTCATTCAGAATAGGTGGGATAAAATGTGAATATAAAAAACATCTAGTGCAGTGTAAACCCATGATATTGAATTAGAATTTGTTTGTTTATTTGGCTTCGTTAGCATCACTCTATATTATATATATATATATATATATATTGTTGATAGATTCATGGACATCCCTGGAAAATATATTAATATAAATTTATGAATATATGAATTCACTTTCCTGCATAAAAGCTACCATCAAATAACTGAAAATGACCTTTGCTAAGGGCACTGACTCAACCTTTTACCTTGAAAGACCCTGACTTTTGGTCTCCACATGCACGTGATGGTCCATCCTAGATGCTTCTGGGCCCTGAAAAGTAAAAAAATGGACACTGTGTGTTCCAGACCAAAGGCTAAAGGACCATCCAGACTTTTATCAGATCCAAACCAGAACTTCAAAAACCAGGAAGTTTACCAGAACTTCAAAAGCCTGGGTCTTTCATGGTAAGAGGTCCTTAGTAAAGGTCATTTTCAGTTCTGTGATGACAGCATTAATGCAGGCAGAATGCAGGATTAGTAACTCATGGTTGGTTCACTGTGGTGCTGTTGTCATTATCATTGACTTTTCGTGTTGTCTGTCAAAATGGGTTCCATCAGTGTGGTGTTGACCATATCTTATTATATTTCTATAAAAAAAAATCACAGTAATTATTATTATTGCTTTGTCACATAGCCTTAAGCCAAAGTGTATATTTTCTGTATATGTACATGTACATTTTATGTATATGTACATTTCTATTGTCAGACCCCAGAACTTGATTCCAAAATGCATGTTTTTAGACCAGGATGGCCACAACATTTTTTGCAAGTCGCATAGACCCTAGAGTAGTAGAAATCTGGAATAGCATCTCTAAAGTAGTCCATTTACTCAGCTGGGTTGTTTTTACCCTCCTTCTATCTCTGTTCTGTTCAGATAACCCATGGCGTTGTGACTGTGCTCTACACTGGCTCCGTGGATGGATAAACACAGAGGGACAGCGTTTGCTGAGCACAGCTGAGAGGCGATTACTCTGCTCTGAACCTCCACGCCTCTCACACCTTAGCCTGGTGGAGGTGCCAGCTAATAGTTTGGTATGCATTCCACCAGCTGTGCAACTTGAGCCAAGGGAAATGAGCGTCCGTCTAGGCGAGAGTTTACGGGTGTCCTGCCAGGCTTCAGGGTATCCACAGCCTCAAGTGACCTGGAAGAAGGTGTCCTATGGCAGGGCTCAACTGTCTCCACGAGGACTGGTGCAAGAGGTCATGACAGATGGAGACAGTAGGAGGCCAGTGACACCAAAGCCTGGTATTAATGGAGGCATTGTGAGAAGTTGGAATCCAACAGAAGATAGGAATAGGGAGAATTTTGATCAAGACACAGGCAGTGGGATGCTGTTTCTTAGCAATGTTACAGTGGCACATGCTGGTCATTATGAATGTGAAGCTTGGAATCCTGGAGGGGTGGCACGTGTCTCCTTTCACCTTGCAGTAAATGTGTCATCTTTGTCATCTACTTGGCCTCGGTCGCACTCCTCATCTTCCTCATCATCTTCCTTGTACAACCGCCATCCCACTGGGGAAATCAGTCAAGAACCTCTGTATGAGCTTGAGAGTATGGATTTTAATGCCCTGGGAACTGCCACCCAGACAGCAATTGCCGTGGGTATTTCACTCCTAGCACTGACTGCCCTGCTGCTGCTGTGCATGATTTACAGCCGCCATCAGCAGAGGCAGAAAGAGGATGCCAGCTACGGCAAGGAGGAGAGCATCCTTTATGTCAACGATTACTCAGACGGGCCCACTACATTCGCACAGCTTGAGGAATACCGGGATGAGCGCGGCCATGAGATGTACGTGCTAAACCCAACCAAGCCTGTACTGCCTCCACCACCCGTACCTGGTCAACAGCAGGCAAGGGAAATCCTCCAGGGTCAAAGCACTATGATCACGGGAATTGGACCTCGAAGGGCCCCGGCAGAAGGCACTGAGGGTTCACCAACTGACCCGGAAGGACTGTTTATCAACCAGAGTCTGCTTTTTGACACACAGATTGCCTATGAAATCCACTGCTGAGTAAAGAAGAATTAACAGAAAACAGGTTACAGAAAGTAGTGTTGCTCAACAGTTGAACCCAATGTTCCTCTCAATTTGGTCGTTGCCAATTTTCTCTGTCTCTTTTGCAACCTGCCACTCATCCAATTATTGGGCAGTGAAAAAGGCATAGAAGATGGCACTAACTGCTCAATTCTGTATCTACACAAGCTAACTGAAATGTTTGTCTCGAGTCGCCCAGACAGACATAGGGCAATACAGGAATGCCATCACCCAGAGAGTAGGACAATGATACCTTTTGACTCTAAGCCACAGATGGCTGTGGTATCTCTGGGATTTAAAATTGCACACTCTCTTCATAATTACTTTTTCTTCAGTCTTTTCTCAGCTCTACCTTTTCTAAAACTATCAATAGATTAAAAGACAAATCCTGAATGTTGCTTCAAAAGGATAAAACTGGTAGCTCATTTTGCACAGGACAAGAAGAGTTTTCTCTAACTGTCATAAGGCATTCGAATTTTCGACTTAAAAAATGCCATGGACCTGAATGCTTCCAGCGTTCATATGTAACTATCAAAAACAGCAAGAGTATTGGACACAATCTTGTTGGGGATTTTTTCTGAAAATGGAAAGTAGGGGGGAAAACCTTGAGTAGGCTTTATTTACTTGAACACACACTCGCCTGCTTTATACATGGCAACAATGGAGAAGGCTATTTTTCTGAATACGTAACTCTGTATCATTGTCTATTCCGGCTTCTGTTGGCCAGTGTGACCAGAATTGTCTGTCCTCAATGCGTATTCATGTGATACATTTATATTCAGAGAATTGTCCTTTTTCATTTATACATACAGATAGATTAATGCTTATTTACATGAGTAAGAATGGCAAAGAGACAGCTATTTAAAGACAAAAGGAAGTTGTGTCTTTGTTTGTAAAATCAACGAAACAATTAAAAATTAATGTATTCACTCTGCCTCATCTCTATTTAAATAACACTGTGAATCTAAAGCTGTAGGCGCCAGATTTTCTCATCAGTTAGAAGTCAGTAGTGCATTGTATGTCAGCAGATAGCATTTTGTTTGGCATTATGATATTGTTCTCCTGAGTGACAGCTCATTTTTGCATTTTTTAATCCTCAGCAGATTTGTACAGAAAATGGCTAGTAATTAATACAGGGTATATAAATACTCATCACAGTCGAAGACATCTTATGGTGTTAAGCTTCTGCTTAGTACCATAATTTGTTAACTTACTATCGTATGTATTTTTGTTTAGTGTCAAATGTTCAATAAATGTGATGTTTCCGTTCTGTCTAGACAAAGGCTGCTTTTTGATCTGGCTTGTCCTCAAGCTGTTCGCAAAATCTGTATGTATTTGAGGTCGGGGTGTTAAGGTATCACAAAGGTCCCCAATATAAAACTGGCATAAAAATTTGGAAAAATAGCCTCAACAGCAACTTTCTATAAAGTGGCATGTCATTTAGAGTCAAGTACAGTTCTTATATGACTTAACTGCTATCCATCTACTAATATCAGACAAAGACACAGGTAACTACACAAATACTGAGAATATAGACTGGTACACCTGGTCAGAGGTGCATCTGATCTTTTGTCCAATATTAAATAAAAAATATTCTCAATTTGACATCACCGAAGGAAATATTAACAAATATTATATACTGTCCATTACCAACCAGAGGACAAAAGGATTATTGGTAAAATGCCAACAAAAAAGAATAAAGCAGTAGCTATTGTTACAATCAGTGGTGGTGTTTGTTGACCGGACCCAGAATGCGGGATAAATATATCCCCACGCCGTATAATAAGAATGGGGAAATAAGGATAACAAAACCAAAA
>JAUZSV010469727.1:0-16383 GCA_034780495.1 Parotocinclus cesarpintoi | reverse complement strand
TATCCTGCCAAAACACTTCATGGATCACATCGATGAAGGACAGAAATGTGTGGAGTTCGATGATCATCAAGTGACCAAGGGTCGGTTGCGACTGTACGGTTAATTCCATCCAATATTATTCCTACATCTCCCTTCCAGGTTTACTCCAACTTGAAATGCAAGTCTTTGTTTTTTTTATGACTATTTATATATCAAGTAGATCTAGACATAGATTGTTTTAGCAGAGTGGATGACAGACAGCAAAAAATTGTAAAATTCTAAAGTATAATACATTAAGTTAGTATGTAAATAAAAATCCAGCAGTAGTACTTGGTTGTAGTCATCACATCACAGTTTGGATTTTTTATAAATAATTTGAATATTATCCAGTTATACGGATTAAGTTAGTAAAATTTTACCTTTGTTGGCCAGGTCAGCATTTGTCCATTTCTTAATCAATCCAGGCATGTAGTATTATTTGGCCTTTCAGCTACCAGAATACTCTGAGACTTTGTTTACACAGACACACATGACCACAACTCCTCAGGCATGCCAGGCCTTCCAGAGGGTGTGTTGTTACTCATCCATATATAGAACTCTTCACACAGCTAACATTTTTAAAGGCATGGTGAAAGCCATGCAACCTAACGTATCAATTTGTTTGCAAGGTATAGCTTAACAAATATTGCAAATCAGCTGTCATGTGTAGTTGTTTTTAATGCTGCAGCTAAATAAAACTTTCCTCGCTAGATAATGAGTGAGGTTACCTACATAAACCTGCATGTGGTCACAAGGAACCTCTGTTTTGAAGCCATCACCTCTTTTACAGTACAATTCTTAAAAAGTCTTATAGTGTTTTTTTTTTTTCTATCTGAAGTTTCTACTTACACCAAATAACGATGAACATATATTTATCTGTATAATGAAATTAGATATTCATGGTCACAAAGCCTGTATGCTGTTGAATAGCATCAGAAGATCTGTACTTGATAGAACTTATAATAATGATAATTTTGCTTGCTGCCACTAATCTCTTTAGATTTAAACAGCATTTCAGCTGCTAGTTTTAAACAGTGATCTTACTTCTACATAAACAAATGATTGGACATTTTGAGTATTCACCATTTTTGATTTCTGTTTATTTAAAAGTGCACGTTTACATATTATAACTCAGTACAATACAGTACTACATGACTAACACTCTCTTGAGATCACAGGGAGATGTGCAGATGTTTTCCTTTAAAACCTCTTTGTGTAATATATTCATAAATTCATTACTTCAAGAAATAATTGTTCCCTCAGTGACCAAGATGCAACAAAACAGGCTGAAATAATGATACTACCATGTTTTACAGATGGGATTCTTATGCTAGAATGCCGTGTTTTCCTTTCTCCGGAGACATTGCTTCTCATTTAAACAAAAAAGTTCTATTTTGCGATCATTCATTCACAATTTACATATCCAGTAGCTTTCTATCTTTTCCACATACATACAGTAAACCTTTATTCCTTTTGGTGAGCTATGGCTTTCTCCTTTAAACCCTGTCATTCACACAATTGTTGTTTAGTGATAGGCGATATTTAGTTGTTTAGAAGTTACCATGGGATTCTTTGTGACCTTTCAGACTATTACGCTCCTTTTGTGGTTACGTTGGGCTTGAATTTATTCCATTAGCACAAAGTCAGTGTGGAGTGGTGGACTTTAAAACTTGTGTTAATACCTGATGAGTATCAACCACTTTATTTAGGTCCTCCAAAATCTTTTGTTCATGCCATGATACGCATCCACGAATACTCTCAAGTGTGTCAAGTGCAGCAGTGTTGCTGGTATTTTAATCACTTTCTGACTAGGTCATTGAAAATCAGTTCAGCTTGTTCATCCACTTTTCAGGTGTATATTTTGTGGTGTTCCTCATCTAGACCTTCATCGAAAAAAGAAACTCTGACTCCCAGAACTGCTTCTGATCTCAAAAACATGAAGGATATACCATGTATGAAGGGATCTACATCTTTATCTCCCTACAAAACACAAACATTAACACTGCCTCTTTTGATCCATCTTCCATACTTACATATCTTGCAGACCATATTTAACCGTATTCTGTTAATTATGTTAACTAATTGATATTGTAATACACACACTCAGCACTGCTTATCAAAAAATGTATGTAATTCTACTTCTCCACATTCCCAATTACCTCATTCACATACAGTGCTAATTGATATTGTAATACACACACTCAGCACTGCTTATCACAAAATGTATGTAATTCTACTTCTCCACATTCCATATTAACTAATTCACATAAAGTGCCTTGCAAACCATATCTGCCCCTCTTGACCTTTCCACATTTTTAGCCAACTGTTTGTTTGTCTGTTGTCTCGTTTTATGATCATTGTTGTTAGTATGTTTTTATTTTTTTGTGATTTTGCATGTTCTTCAAGAGACTTTGCCTTCTGCCAGGCCACCATCGTAAATAAGAAACTATTCTTAATGACCTGCCTGGTTAAACAAAGGTTAAATAATAATAGTAAAACTGGAGTAAATATACGTAGTAAGTATAATGTGGCACGCCATTGTAGCTTCCCGAATGGGAGCAACGCGCAAACTTGTCGCGAGGGAACGTCAAAGCGTCAGTCAGGGCAAAAGCACAGTTGGGACGTCTCTTAAATGGCGAGGCACGGAGGTAGTCCAAACACCAGGGAGCGAGCATGAGCTCGAATGTGCATGCAATTATATTAAAGCCATAAGCGAATGAGCGTTTACTTCTAACGCACTACCAGGTATCGGCTCTAAAGAGTGCAGAGGACGCCAAAGCGCCAGATGGCGAGCGTGAGCACTAACACACATGCAGCGTGAGGAGGCAAAGAATTCGCGGAAGTGGCTAAAGCACAAAAAGGCGAGCATATAAGCTCGGGTGCGCTTATAGAGTTTGAATAAGACACAAAAGGTGCGATTGCCAGAACATGAAAATAAACTCGGGTACGCGAGGAGCGCAAATGAGAATTGATCGCGAGGAGCACCGAAGCACCAGAGGGCAAGCGTGAGCTCAGAAACGAAGAAGCAAGACCGGGAAGTGTCCTATTCAGGATGAACACCCGGCTGAAGTGAGGCTAGGTAGGTGCCGACGACCGAAGAGCACGAGCTCAAAGCGAGTACGGAACGGGAAAACCCTTAAAGTGCCACTAACAAACTAAATACCTCGGGGGTTACCCGCCCATACCAGTCCATCGGCACTAAAAGCCCCCGGAACTTAACCACTATCTCTAGGGAACGCGGAAGCATAGTGTGTGAGCATAGAAGTTTAGGTTTTACTACGGGCTGGTGTCTAGGGTTGTTCCTGCTTTGGTTAGTCACTGGCTTTCCCGGAAACCTGTCCAGGATCAAGCGGATAAGAAAGTGAATGAATAAATTTGTCTCCATCTCCCTTCCTCGTCCTTATCGTTACAGGTACTGACAAGATGCAAGCGTGACCACGTTTTATTCAACAACCTGGCTCAATAGAGATAATGTTTCATGCTTGAGAGAGCATGTTCTGTTTCGATTTACAAGCATCTTTTCCACCTTTTTGCTATCGGATGGTCAAGCGTTTCGTGTTAACCAAAACAAGCTATGTGGCAAATGAAATCACTGAAGCGAGAACCTTTTGAAATATCTACCCTGCTGATTTTTTTCTCAAGCCTTCTAAGACCAGTCATGCAGCAGAATGCTGAGCTGTGTACTGCTTAAGTAGGAGCAGGTTAGCCCGATTTCATAAGTCTGATCTTGGCCTTACAAAATCAACATGACGTCTGTCTGCCCACGAGCTGTCGTTTGTCGGTACTTTCATGGACAAGCTGTAGGTATAGGGCCTTGACTTCATGCTCCATTTCATCAAGGGGGCTCCACTGACCCCCTACTGACCCTTCATGATAAATCTAAGTTGATCATTCAAAAAAGAAACCTTGCTGTTTCCGCAGAAAAAGCATCTTTGACATGTCACGCAGAAGGAGTTGGGCTTTTTGTAATTGCTTTGTGACGGGGAAGCTTGGGGCATTTCCAGATATGTGTCAGAAACATATGTTCTTTCTAAACAAGAGAGCAGCACTGGTAGCTGATAAGATAAAATGCAAATTCCACATCTGTCCCAGACAGACAATGAATAGGCTGATAAAATGTGATCTAATGTTTAATTCAGCTACGTTTGCACCACCTCGGGAGGTATTTTAATGCATATAAGGCAGCCATCCAAATCATTTGGGGGATAAATAATCCTTAAGGGAATCTGCTTCTATCTGTCTTGGTCCAAATGTTGCTTGGCATTATATAATAAAAAGCTGTCCACTGCTATCAAGCATTGCCTCTGGAAATAAACCTTGCCAGTGTTTTATCCTAATTGTTGCCATGGTTTTGATTTGGAGTTTGATAGCATTTTGGACATTTACTTTTGATTTGGCGATGGTATTGGTGCTCTGAATCTACTTTTCAACAAGAGGTCACCTGGACCTCGAAATGAGCTGGAAAGCTTCAACACCAAATCAAAAAGTTCTACAGTTACAGACATATTTGTTTCAGACTGCTATTCAGATTTGTTTTTACTGTACTTTAATTATTTTAGATGTTTATTTGATTCCTGATGTTGATTTGATTTGATTTTGTGATTTCATTATTTTTGTGAGCTCCTCACTGAAAGGAGCCTATAAATAAAATGTATTATTATTATTATTATTATTATTATTATTATTATTATTTATTATTGCATTTGAAATTAAAGTTACCTTAGACAAAGATGTGATGGACTCGGCTGATCAACGACAGTATCCACCTTACTAAGAACCCGTCACAAGACAGAGTGTAAATGAGGTTACGATCGTGAAGCAACAGCTCATTTATGGTCTTCAGACCAGACTTAAGTACTACCAGACTAGAGTCTTTCTTATATACCCGAATGTAATAGAAATTAACATGTATTATGTAGAAACTGTAATTGGAGTCGCTGAAGTAAATGCAGCAGGAAGTCCAACACATAGAGAAAATAAGTGATAGTTCAATTCTGGGCCACACTTTTTGGGAAATGGCTTTATTCTTCCACAATGTTGGTCTACTGACCCACATTGGGTCTTGTTGCACTTTGATGAGGCAAGCAGCCTACCCATTGTTTTCTCAGTTCAATTCTTTATTTCCTGTCATTTTCTTTTCCTTCCCGTCTATTTCTTTTTATAGGACTTTTCTACTGCTATTCTCCATAAGAGAGTATCCAGAAACAAGTTATATAGTCAGATTCTGACTCAATGCAATGCAATTACAATCATGATAATTGAGCATATTAGCCACCTGGCATCCCTCTTAATTCAAACCACCTTCACCCAATGACAAAGACTTAACCAACATATTCTGATGCAATATCCCTCCAAACTATTTTCTTCCTGCTTCTTGCTGTAGCCGTTCACAAGGGGAGAGACTGATTGGTCAAATCCAGACGTTCTAAAACACTGACTTTGTCAGCAATGTTTTAAAATCCGTTCTGTTGTCTTCCTAGACCAGAGTTTCTTAGTTAAGAGTTATGTGACGGAGATTAAAATCAGTCCTGTTCCACTGTGACTGCTAGTGCCCTCAGCTCAATAAACCACCACATCATATATACCTTTTGCAAAAGTTCGGATGCCCCTGACACAACCTCTGTGGGAAACAAACTCTGAAAGCAGTGCCACAGGTAATGATGGTGCAACACAGCTCTATTATGCTGAGGACTAGGGTTCAATCCTCAGTTCCTGTCTGTATTGAGTTTCCTCTAGGCACACTAGTTTTCACTTTATCTCCAAAACAGGCCAGTAGACCAATTGCCTGCTCAAAATTGCCCGCATGTCTGAGCGAGTGAGATGAACGCATATCCTGCAATAACTATCCTGTAACAACTATCTATGCTGCTGTGTCCAGTGCGCTCAGTGACAGGAAGAAAACAGTAACTGGAATAATAACTCTGTACGACAGCAGTATTGCAAAAACGCCCAGCACATTAAATCTTGAGACAGAAAACCGCATGAGGCTCTGTTTTGTTTAGCTGATAATGGGACACTCTTGCCAACTCCTCAGTAAGGAAAGTAGCTATAGGCTTACCTAAAAGTCACTAGAAGTCGCTAAATGACATCATCACCTAATTTGCATAAGGGTGCAAGAGGGGAATAACCTCGTGGGAGAGACAACAAGTAATTAAAAAAACACCCTAAACATGTTTAGAACTACAAATGAAAAGTGTTGTATTGATTCTTGTTTTGGTATTTATTTTTTTGTCATTGAAATAGGCCATCAATATGCTAAAATAACATGACTTTAATGCGTTATCAGACTCTTATTATATAAATACATTTTGTCCTGTATTGTCAAATGTTAGAATATCAAATTTAATTAAAAAACTGTTATGTGGGGTGGAACCTTCCTCTTTTATCCGGGCTTGGGACCGGAAAAGAGACCTGAAAAGAGTTACTTATTATTTTGTTTGTACATCACACTGATGAAGCATTTACATCTCGCTGTAAAAGTCAGGATGGGATCAGCAGCAGCACCAAAAATAGTGACAAGGTCGCTAAGTTGGCAACACTGTAATAGGAATCTGAGGCTACAGTGGACATAGGCTGGCTGAGATTCATCTGACTGACTGGTGTACTTGTGATAGTGGAATCATGCAGCTGTGAACCATACTGCTCACAAAATGAGGGTATATGTCTAATTAAAATATCTTATAATAATATATCCCTATATCCTATTTTTTTTATCTTTGTGAGCACTGCAACCACTGAAAGTACCTACTGTCTCAAATGCTGTAGAACGCTTTATACTATGCATATTGATATGTAAGTACACAGGAATGGCAAAAACCATGGGTGATAGAGAAATTGTGAATGTAATACGATTAAGTGTGAGAAACATAAGAGAAAAAAGATAAGAAGATATTATTGCGAAGGATAAATATTTGTTAATAGTATTGTTATTGGTATTATTAGGAGCAGCAGCATCCCATTGTACCCCCCACTTATCCTGTTCAGGGTTGGGGCGAAGGGTCTAGAGCTTAACTAAGAATTCACTGTGCTCAGGCAGGGTGCAGATCATCACAGCGTTACGCACCATCTGGCGTTGACGCTGCAAGCCTCACCCAGGATTCAGTCCCAGGCCATCAGGAACTGCCATTTAAAGCAGTAGACTCTTACCACGATAACTTTAAATAATATTTTGTGCTGCTGGTTTGGATCTCCATGGTAACACTGCATTGGATTAATGTAGACATGGAAAGTAAGTAATTGATACAGTGTGTTTCAATGGCATTTCCTGTATATAGGTGTTGAATCAGGCAGATGGCTTTATTAGCTAAAATTTAGGCGGCCAGATCCTCATCTCTACCTGTTATTTAACATTATAATTGGAAGGGAATTATTTTCCCCCAACATGTGTTATCGGGTGTGAAATCCAACAAAACAAGGCGTACCTCAAATTTATGCTGATTGTTTGCAGATGGTAAACAAGAAAGAACATATTGCAGTTAACAAACGTCTCATAGCGAGGCTGTTATTATGAAATGCTGCAAAACAATACAGTTAAAAAAAAGGATATAGTTGACGTGGGGGGTCATATTATTTCACACATGCTCTATTGAGATCAGAAAAATCGAGATCTGTATTCATCTTAAGACCACGTTAATACATTTTCTCTTCTTCTGCACTCGAGAGCGGGGAGATTCTGTAGATTTAAGATTACGCTGTTGCTCTGAGACCTTGTCCTGCTGCTTTCTGCAACTGGCAAATCAATACAGATTGAACAGAAAGAGACATGAGAATTTACTCCGAACCCATCTAACATACACAGCAGCTACACATAGCCATAGTGGTAAGCAAATACTCCTTGATACACACAAGGAAAAAAAAGCTCTGAAAACAAAACACACTCAGTGTAGCATGTTGGAACAGAATTCTTAGAACAACAGGCCAGATTTAAGTAACCTGTATAAATGTATAGTCTTTACAGCAGACCGTGGAGTTTATCAAAGTCTCCATGAATTCTCTCAGAAAGTGAAATGATTAAGCACACAATGCAGGTTGAAAATATTTTTATATGTCAGGATGATGTGCAATAGGAGCAGTCCAGGAGTTACATCATTCTCCTACTTGCCTCCCTTCTGACCAAGTTTTCCTTCCAACAGAAGGTGAAACATCAGTATGATGTTGGAAGCACTGATGTTGGACAAAAAATGTTTTATCTGTCCTAGTACAGCAGTTGTAATGACACATAACAGTGCAGCCTCTGGTGCAGGACAGTTTATCAAACACATGTGGGGTCAGTGTGAACAGACTGAATGCTGAATAGCATTTGGCTCTCTTCTTATGATGATGATGATGATGATGAGGAGGAGGAGGAGGAGGAGGAGCTGGAGCAGGCGTTACCAGTCTTCACAGGGGCTCTTGCATGCAGTAACTGTGCGTGAAATCGTGGGGCAAGTTTCTATTTGAGAATTAGTTTGTATTCGTGGCAGACCATTAACGGCATTAAGCAGACGGCCTTATCCAGAGCGACTTACAATTGATACAGTCTTACAATTCAAGCAATCGGGGGTTAAGGGCCTCGCTTAAGGACCCAACTGTGGCATCTTGGCAGAGGAGAGATTTGAACTTTGGACCATCAGGTCCAGTGCCTTAACTGCTGGGCTACCACAAAACCCTGTGGCTTTGCATTACAGGTAAAAAGGTAAAATGTGCACATTTCTTACAGCTTCTGTGCACTTCTCAGTCAGTTCCCTGCTCTATTCTCAAATACCTGCACATGTTGTAAATACTGCTGAAAATGCGTAAATAAGACATTGGCTAATTCCTTAAGTGTGTTCAAGCGAGCGTCAGTGTATAAGAGTCTGAGAGAGTGTGTGTGAAAGAGAGACAATGGGGTACAGCAAAGCTCTGAGAGAATTAATGCGCTAATTCAGTTAGCTTTATTGGTGAAATAATTTTGCCCATCTTAATTTAGAAACATAAAAAAATGTATTGATCAATAGTAAGAATAAATGAATCGTATTTGATAAATATAGCCAAGACACAACAGATCACTCCAAATTATGCTTTTTTAAAAACTTTTTACTAGCTTTTTCACAACCCTGTGCAAATATTGCATGCATATGACAGTTTTGAAAGCTTTGAAAAATATCTTGAAATTTCATGACAAGTTTGGCAACAAAAAATGTGACAAAAGTTTGACACCACTTCATTTTGAATTTTTTTCTGAGCAGTATATTTGACATACATAGTTCTCTGCTGTAGCAGTTGACTTTAAAATTGCTTTAAAATGGCTTTAAAATGCACAGAGTTGGGTAATATTATTTTATCTTCACACTTCACTAGTCATTAAAGCTGTGGTTCAGCTCATGCCAACAATCAGCTGGACTCAAATGAATTCCAACAGGGAAGACTTCTCACACTGAGATGATTAATACAGAAGAGGCCATTTATTTCTCCTATCCGTTTTTTTAATCTTATAAACAAACTAATGCAGTAGCATTCAGGGACGCTTATTTATTGAAATATTTAACAAGCAAATGTTCAGGCATTAAATATTTCCTGAAGGGGAGGAGGGGTTAAAGAGAAGATGATGTTCATTATTAAAGAGATAAGTCATGGCTTGATGGGCTGAATAATAAAGACGTGAACGCTGGCTACTGAAATGATGTGACTCTTTGGGGTTAATTGAAATGTGTGCTGTATTTTATTCAAAGTGGCTCTCAACTGCTATTAACACACTTAGTGCTGTCAGTTCAAGATTATTTCCTCCAAATGCAATTTACTTCCCAAATGTTTAATCCCAGCCAGATTTTGCACTTTATATGACAGCCTGTTGAGAGATTAAAGGACAGATGATGTAATTATCTCAGTTTGTCTTGTATGATCTTTACATTGTCATGTGGTTTGATTTGTAGTTCACCCCGAAAAGAGGTTCATAATTGTCCTGTCACGGGGGTACAACAAGCCTCAAGGTCTATACAGAAATTCAATTTTCGATTGTCCTTCAGCTGTGTGCTACCATATATCAAACTTCAGCCAGGGTCACTAATATCAAAATCAAATATGCAGAAAGGAATGAATGCAGCATGCTTCGTCTGTTTACATACTGGAGTACATAAACTACAATTATTATTATCATAGTTTTAATATCATAGAAATTTAAAAGGTGGTTGCCAGGTTCTCTGAATAATTATATTTTGTCATTTGGTAGATGCCCTCATCCAAAGCATCTCACACCTGATACAGTCTCACAGTCCAAGAGATCAAGGGTTAAGAGTCTTACTAAAGATCTTACAGTAGTAGCTTTGTAAAGGTGGGATTTGAACACTGGACCTTCTGGTCCTCAGTCCAGTATTTACTAAGACATCACAATTAAACAAAAGAAGCAAATAGAACAGGAATACAGTTGACAAACTAGCCAGGGTTCAACCTGAATAGGGTGCATATGAAAAATATCAATATCAATCATCCATTATTAGAATGGTACCAAAATTACATGGCATCCTGGGATAATTTCCTCTTATACTGAATCGTTGACCAAACTCAGTGGTGCTCTGATCATTTTAGTCCCATCCAGCTGCCCACAGACAGATAATGCCTTGTTGAAAATAAGTCACTGCACTATATAATTGGACTGGACATTTTGAGACCTAGATCTACACGTATAAAGCTAGTCTCCAATCTTTAATAGGTACACCCCTTTTTCCACACTTATTACACTCATCTATTTAATCATTACCATATAGTAGTTCTGCAAATCTGTTTCTCTACTTTGTTCCCCCACACTTTGCTATTATTTGTTGTTGTCATGGGGGTCCTGACCATTAAAGAACAGAGTAAATGGGATAAAGAAAGTACATAGAGATAAAGATAGACTACAATTTAGTTAATGTTTAATTTTCTGTAGAAAATACGTTCTTACAGTCAGGCTCATAAGAAGCAAACCTTCAGTACTTAGAGAGTATACCTTGTCTGCTTACAAGAATTAATTTAGCTCAACTACTTACAGATACAAATAGTGTTAATCTACAGGGTGTGTCAAAAGTCACAGGACAAGCTTTTATTTCAGAAACAAAAGGGAAGTTGACATACCTGCATACCCCAGAAAGTAAGAACCACAAGAGATATTGTGCTGATTGTGCTAAACAATTTCTGATACAATTCTGGTCTTCTTTGATATGCTACATGATTACCTTGCCATTGGAAAACTATCCAATATGGTGGCTTTCAAGCTGGCCTACAAGATAGACCCTCTTAATTATTTCTTGCTGGAGTATTCAGATATGTCATCTTCTAATTTGTTTCTCAAATAAAAGGGTGTCTTGTTGCTTTTGACTGTTTCAGCCCCCTGTGTGGGATTGATATTTTATCTCTGTTTTTTTGTAGACATGTAAAGAATGTCAGCAGCATTTGGGTCACCACGAAACGGACAGATGTTCTTAAGAGCAAGTGTTCAAGATTTACATCATAAGTGAGAGGAAAATGGAAAGACGATGTATCAGAACAGATTTTACATTAATGATGGTCAGATCGTTGCATTGTGTGAGCTAGTGTGAAGTAAAGCCTCTTTTCCCACATTAGCGTCTGCCCTTACTTGTCTACATCAGAGGACGGCCAAAAAGGGAGAATGCAGAGTGAAAGCTAGAAAGACAGATGGTACATGTGAGAGCAAACATGTCAGTGAAAGGAGGAAGCCTTACAGATAGATTCTAAATGAAGATCAGTGGCACCAGGAGGCGAGGTCCTAACCACAAGGTCCCTCTCACAGACGGAGACAACGATCCGGACTACTGACTCTGCCTCTGCTTATCGAGCTGGCTCTGTGCCACCCTGCAGTGGCCTCTGTTTATTTTCATTCAAACTTTTCATCCTTGAATCGACCCATTACCCTATCTCTCCATATCTCTCCTTCATCTTTAATTTCCTCTCTCTTTATATTGCCGTGCATTAGTGCCAGCGCACGGCAGGGAGCAGAAACTGGAGCCTGTACATTACCTGGATCTGTACGGATGGTAAACATTGCACAGCTAGACAATTTGAGCGCTAGGTTTGCTGATTTGAATGGCCTCTATAGGAGCTAGAAAGATGGGCAACTGGGTAAGGTGGCATAGCGGTTAATGCTGCAGCCTCACAGCTCTGGTGATCCACAGCTTGATTCCTGACCTGGCTACTGCCTGTGTGGTATTTGCATGTTCTTTCCATGTTTCCTTCACATACTTTTGTTCATTTAGCACACCCTTATCCACAGTAGGGTTGGAAATTGAAATTCCAAGTATCAGTTCTACTTTGGTTCCTAGTAATGCATTTCACGCTTGAAATACATGGCAGCAATTAGTGCAAAAAATACTCCTGAATGCAGGCATTTATCTGCAACGACCCGTGTTTGACCAACTGTGGTCTTGTAAACCAAATGCGTCACTAGCTAGGATAGTCGACAACATGTAATGTATATAAAGCTTAATGTAGTTTAAAGTACTAAAACAGCCCCACACACTAAGATGTTCCTCCATTTCGCCTCCACTCCAGTTGTTTCCATCATCAGCACCAGCCTCACCAGGCCTAATCTGAGCCTCCTAAGAAGGTTGAGACCCTTTATGAGTCTGGGATCTTCCAAGGTTTCTTCCTCATAAAGTTTTGTGAGTTTTTTCTTACCACTGTCACCCTAAACTTGCTTTAGGTTGGGATTGCCAAACTCGCTAAACCAAGACAATGTCCTCCTGCATTCCAAAGACATGCATTACATATTTTTGTATTTCTTAAGTGTCCCAGTGTGAGTGCGTGTGAATTTATATGTGCTATACGTTTTACTGGTGCCTGTTCAGGGTTGGAAATGAATGTCATTTTCCACTATAGCTACACTATGGACTTTCATGGCTCATGAAGGATTTTTTATTGTCCGATATAGTGCTTTAAACTCAGTTACAGTCTATTAGTGTTGTGGTAGTGTAAGGTTAAGACCTTACTTAAGCAAGATCAGAGCATTGAACGTTTCTGATTTATGCATTTTCCCTTCTGTGCTACAGCTGAAGCTCCATGATGGTCTCAGTAAGTTCAATTAAAGCCTTTGTGTGGACTCTAGGAGATCTCTGCATCACAGTCGGTGATCAGTGACGGTCTTAGACATGGCATTCTGAATAGCAACCAAGACATACCTCTATATGTTCCTCTATAGCAGATGCAGAATCCTATGAGTCAGAAAACCCTGCTATTTCATGACTGATTGCACAGTTCCTGTTTTTTCCACTCGCACCAGGCACTATGAACTCTGTGCTTTTATGGTCTTTAAACTGTGTTCTGCACCATTTGGATTTCCCCAGTTACACTTGCATAAGGATTTTTAAACCAGTGAGCGATTGCAGAACATTTAAGAACACAAATAATCATAAATCCTTGTAAAAAGGGTTGAGTATTGGGATTGGGATTGAGTGTCGAGGTGTGGAAAAGCTGTGTGTGTGTGTGTGTGTGTGTGTGTGTGTACTTACACTCGGAGTTGCTGCACATTCATTTGGATTAATTTTTTAATACTCTTATCCTGTATCCTGTGTTTGCAAAATGTTTTTACTCTTGCTCTTGCATTTATGCTATTTTTTCTTGCGAAAAGTCTTTAGTAAATTAGATGAATATTGAGCAGTGTAATTGTTGCTGCAGCTTTGCTACATTTTCATTGGTTGAAAATATTGCGCTGAACACACCCACAATTAGCTGTTGACTCCAGTGCATATCTATAAATTGTTCGGATTATACTTACAAATTCAAGTTCTGCAGTTATTGGATCATTAGGTGAATTTAGAAAGAAAGTAAAAAAAATAACTTTTGGCTCATCATGTTTAAAAAAGTAACTTAAAGAAAGGGTTTTGTTGAAAGGGAAAAGTTTTTGTTTTTTTTAATCTGGATGCTATTTGGAGAAAACAAGGTGCTTTTGCACCTTTAATACATAAACTTTTAAATATCCCATTTATTACAACAAAATGATGATCACGTGACAGACACAAACTTATGGAGACACTGATTTTTGAGACATTTTTGAGACATTTTTTTTTAGACATTTTTACATAAGCAAATCCTTGGCCTTTCAGTAACTCTCCTTTCAGATCCACCAAAATGGAATACAGTCTGAAATTTTCAGCTGTGCGAGATCCTCGTATCCTCGTGTGAGATCAATATTCCTGCAGAGCTTCAGCATTCGAATTTCTCCCGTTGGCTCCCTGTAATTGCAAAGCTCCGATTTACGTGTTCATAGTCCGAGAGGAGGATTGTTCAGACTGTAACTCCAATTTCACGCCTCGCACCTTCGCTTGTCCTCTTATGCAGTTCCTTGGTGTCTTCAGTCTGTGGGCGTGTGAGCGAGTGAATCAAATTTCAAACTCTGTGCCAGACGGTCTGCTAGAAATCTAAACTTTTGTGATTAAAGTTTGAGTTCCATCACATTTTCTGGACCAGTCACGTACACACTTACGTGTCTTATTACAAGTCTGCCGTTGTTACAGAGTCAATATTGTGTTCTGTCACACAGCGTGAAGCACTACAGGCATCATGGTTATCTAGAGTTGTACTTTAGAACTGGAGGTTGATAGTAGACAATTTACCCTCACTGTCACTGATGGTTTGGATGTCATCTTATATTAGATAATCAGAAACCTATTATGGCTCGTTTTCACTAACACGACAATGACACAGAATCCCAAGACACAAAGAAAGTGAGGTGAAATTTATAATATCCCCCAGTGCTATCACACACAAGAGGTGCATTAGCTACTAATGCATGCCGTTGTGCCATCTGGAAAAATATGCACTATGAAAACGCAAGTGTGCGAGAAAGACCAAGCAATTATATACTGATAGAATTGAGTCAATAGAAATATGTGTGGATCTACACAGACCAGTCCTCTGGGACACGCAAAGCAAGCTAGAAGGTGCTAAAAACTGTACATAATTATATGATCACTGTACAATTTCTTATTACCATTCTAACATCGTCCAGTGTAAATCCATGCCAAGCCGTGCCTTTTAATTTCACAGTTTCATATAAAATGATGGATTTAAATGACGAAGCAAATTTCAGCTGAAAGTGCTGGCTTTTGTTTCATAATTGGATTTTTTTGATATTGCATGTCCAAATTTCTATTATTACTTGTTTTAGTGTGTTTGGATCTGAGATTTTTCTTGATATTGCCATCGCAACTGAGGGCTAGACTTGGCTCTTACTTACAGTCAGACAGTTGGCATTAAGGGATCAAACCCAGGTAATTTAAGCTATCTAGGACCTACTTCTAAATTGCTGTTTAGTACAAGCTACACTGCTCACTAAAATGAGGGTATATTTTATTAGGGGATATTTCATTTTGAATTATTTTGGAGCAGTGTATTACTTTACTGATGTTGTTTTCATTAAGCTTTAGTTTGTGACCAATTCTAAGGAGCAAGGCCTACAGATACTTTCTGGAATAAAAATTTCTGAGAAGTTGGACTGGAATTTACTCCATGTACTGACCACCAAAAACTGGAAGCATCTGGATGGACAGACAATACAGAATAGTAAGGCTAAGAGATTTATTCTGGACTGAACAACAGTTCTGAGAATTAAGCTCTACACTGCTCACAAAAAATAGAGAATATTTCAAAATAAATATGAAGTGATAAAAAAAAGCAGTGAAACTTTTTTTTAAACAAAAACATCAGAAAGGCAAACAACAAGTCAAAGTTGTTCTGTATTGCAAATAAGAAGCAAAAACAACTTTCCTTAATTGGTGCAAATACACTATATAAAATGCTAAAAGTGCAGGATTGCCTGAGCATTCCCTGATCATGACATGAAAGTGCACATCCTGCAATGTCCCAGCACTTGTAAAGCTTCTGCAACACAATAGGATGTCTTGAAGCTGGTCAATTACAGACAACACTGGCGACAGCACTCCAAAGTGTGATTAGCAGACTGTGGAACCTCTTTAAAGAGACTGGAACCGTATGAAGAAGACTAGGGCATGGTCATCAATCTACCACAACAGTAAGAGATGCCACTACTTGATCTTATTGGCAGGAAGGAGCAGGTGAGCAATGCAACAGATTTGTGGGGACAGTTTCTTGTTGCCACTGGATGGCGGATGTGTACCCTGACCATATGAATTGGCTCCATCGTGTTGGATTGCATGCCCAGCAACCAATGTATGCATTCTGTTATCTGCTGAATACCATAGAACCCGTAGAAGGTGGGCAGATAAGCATCGTCATTGGACCTGTAATGAGTGGTCAACTGTCCAAATGGGTCCTAATGGGACGCAACTTATCCATGTTTATGGCAGCTCTAAGGTGACTAAACCAAAGTATGCTATCTTGGCTGGTTTTATTATGTAGCTTGCTAGTTAATTACCTAAACTAGCGGTAGCTTGAAAC
>JAUZSV010469616.1:0-16386 GCA_034780495.1 Parotocinclus cesarpintoi | reverse complement strand
ACCTCAACAGATTTTCAGTTGTCTTGCAAAATGAGAGTATGAAGGAGGTTACTTTGCCCGCTGGTAGGTCTATTGTACAAGTTCAACTCTCCGATGTAGCAGTACCCCCTACGATCCAGGGAAATATTGAGAGTCTGGACCCCAGCTTGATTAGTTTTGGTGACTCTCCCATTCCTAATGAGTGGAAGGATAGACTAAGGCGAAAGATTGCTAGTAGACGTCAGGAATTCTCCCTCCATGAATGGGAGGTAGGGCAGGCCAAAGGAGTAGAGCACTGCATTCGCTTATCGGATCCCAAGCCATTTAGGGAACGTTCTAGGCGCCTAGCACCAGCTGATATTGAGGATGTACGAAAACATCTTCTGGATCTGCTGGCAGCAGGCATAATCAAGGAGTCCAGAAGTCCCTATGCATCACCTATAGTGATTGCGCGGAAGAAGAATGGCCACATTCGCATGTGCATTGACTACAGGACGCTGAACAGCAAAACTGTACCGGATCAATATACCACGCCACGCATTGATGATGCATTAGACTGCTTGGCTGGGAGTCGGTGGTTCTCCGTTCTAGACCTACGGAGCGTCTATTATCAGATAAAAATGGCTGAACAGGACAAAGAAAAGACTGCGTTCATCTGCCCACTTGGATTCTACCAATTTGAGAGGATGCCGCAGGGTGTCACGGGGGCTCCTGCTACGTTCCAACGGCTAATGGAGAAAGCCGTAGGGGATATGCACATGTTGCAAGTGTTGGTGTACCTGGACGATTTAATCGTGTTCGGTGCTACGTTGGAAGAACATGAGAAACGGCTGCTTAAAGTCCTGGATCGCATGGAGTAAGTGGGGCTAAAGATTTCTCTGGACAAGTGCCAGTTCTGCCAGCCTCGTGTAAAATATGTTGGTCACATTGTGTCAGCTGAGGGTGTGGAAACGGATCTGGACAAGATTGAGGCAGTTTCCACTTGGCCTCAGCCCACACATCTAAAATCCCTCAGGTCATTTCTTGGGTTTTGTGGGTACTATCGTCGTTTCATTGCCGGGTACTCCTCTATTGTGAAGCCCCTGACTGATCTGACCAAAGGTTACCCTCCTGCCAGGAAGGGCAAAGGGCCTAAGTACAAGCTGTCCGGCGATTGTTCTAAACCCCTTGCTTATTTTAAAGAGTCCGAACCCTTTGGGGAGAGATGGACTGAGGCGTGCACAAAAGCATTTCGTGAAGTAATCCATCGCCTCACCAATGCCCCTGTACTGGCTTTCGCCGACCCGACGAAGACATATGTGTTACACGTGGATGCCAGCATGAATGGTCTTGGTGCGGTGCTGAATCAAGAGCATCCAGAGGGATTGAAACCGGTAGCTTTTGCCAGCCGGAGTTTGAGTACTCCCGAACAGAACTACCATATTCACCAGCTGGAATTCTTGGCTCTAAAGTGGGCGGTAGTGGATAAATTCCACGATTATCTGTACGGAGTGAAGTTCAAGGTGAGAACAGACAACAACCCACTCACCTACATACTTACCACAGCCAAGCTGAATGCTACTGGCCACAGGTGGTTAGCAGCCCTAGCCACGTATGATTTTGAAGTACAATACCGGCCAGGAAAAAGTAATGTTGATGCCGATTCACTTTCAAGGATGACAGTGATTGAACCAGAATCTCGGAACCAGATTTCTTTGGAGAAAGTTAGAGCCATCTGCAGTAAGGCGGAGGCGCAAAGCTTAGCAGAAGAGATGGGTGTGGCTTCTGACAGTGTCCCCATTCTGTATGCTTGCCCGGCACAGTTAGACTTAGGGCAATTGGAACAGCTAACCAAGGAAGATCTCGGTGATGATCCAGTCATCAGTGAAGTCCATGGGTTTATGAGCAAGGGCGAATGGCCTGTGGACCTTACAAAACTACACCCTGATGTGGCCCTCCTGAAGAGACATAGCCGCAAATTACTTGTGAAAGATGGACTGGTATACAGAGTGGTCAAGCGAGATTTGAATCGGGAGATACACCAGTTGCTTCTTCCTGAAAAATTCAGACTGAAAGTGACCCAGTCCTTACATGACGATATGGGACATCTAGGAGTGGAGAGAACCCTTGAACTCGTCCGAGACAGATTCTACTGGCCACGGATGTCACAGTTCATTGAATCATACGTGAAGAACTGTGGGAAATGCGTTGTGTGGAAGAGCCCATGTGTGCGAGCTGCCCCTCTTCACCGTATAGTCAGCAGTGGGCCCATGGAATTGATATGTATCGACTTCTTAAGTTTGGAGCCTGATGCCAAAGGATTTTCCAACATTCTGGTGATTACAGATCACTTTAGCCGTTACGCACAAGCTTATCCCACTAAAGATCAACGAGCCATAACAGTGGCCAAAGTCCTGGTGGAGAAATTCTTCCTCCACTATGGTCTGCCAGCTCGCATCCATTCCGACCAAGGTCGTGACTTTGAGAGTAAACTCATTTATGAGCTTCTAAGTATACTGGGAGTCCGGAAATCCCGAACAACCCCCTATCACCCACAAGGCGATCCCCAGCCTGAAAGGTTTAATAGGACGTTACTGTCCATGTTGGGAACTCTGGAGCTTACCAAGAGGAGACAGTGGAGTTTGCATGTGGGTCAGTTGGTACATGCATATAATAGTACCCGGAATGACTCTACTGGTTACTCGCCTTACTTCCTCATGTTTGGAAGAGAAGCTCGCCTTCCAGTTCATGTTTGTTTTGGCACAGGAGCTTGCGAAGTAAGTAAGTAAGTCACTCGCGTTATGTGGAGAACCTCCGGAAACGGTTGCAATGTGCCTACGAGATAGCCGAAAATGCCGCGAACAAAGTGCACCTGAGAAACAAGAGAGCACATGAGAAGGTTCTGAGGCCTCAGGTACTTGAAGCTGGTGACAGAGTGCTCCTGAAGAACTTAGGCCTTAAGGGAAAGCACAAGTTGCAGAGCAGATGGAACCCATCTCCATACGTCGTAGTGGAAAAATTCCCTGAGCTGCCAGTGTATCGTGTGAAACCTGAGCGTGGGATGGGAAGGATAAGAACTTTACACCGCGATTGGCGGAGGAGGGAGAAGAAAAAAAGGAGAGTAAGCGAAGCACAGGTTTCGGGGAGCGCGCGAGTTTCATGTTTGGAATCTTGAAGTAAGTCTTACAACGGTTTTAAAAAGCGTCTTGGACATCCCTTATGTGTATGGATATAGAGCTTTGTCCCGTTCGTAAGTAACATTTAAAGTCTGGCTTCTAGCTGGGTTTTATAGCGGATTGTCTTCATAAGCCGATCTAGATAGTAACTCGGACTGTTTGCCACACCGCATTCAGAGCGGAGTTTGGCGCGTCAGAGATTGAAACAGCTTCGCCTGCTTAGTTGGAGGAACTACCGACGGGAAGAAACTAGTCGGCTGGCGAAAGTCGAACAGGCTGTGGATTAGCCGCTAACTAATCGACTAGGTGTGGGTGCGTCTGCTTCCTTGGTGCCAGTGATCCGGTGACAGAGGCGGAGAGCGAGGCTGCATTCCAGGCACAAGGTACTGGAAACGTTTATTTTTCTGTTCGCCCTGTTATTTTTGCTCCAATTGGAGTGAAGCGGCCAGTGTTGTTAAAGTTTCACGGCCTCACCACTCCCGAACAACGTAACAGGCCTGCAACGGACGTAAGTGGGTGGACTTGAGAGTTTCGAACACTGTGTGCGTTCGTTTGATTTGGTCCTACCGGTTACATTGCATTTCTGAGCCTGAAGTATTATCTAGTAAGTTGAAAACAGACAGTTTTAGTGAGCAATTTACAAGGAAAACAATTCAGAACTCAATCCATTTGAAACATATCGGTTTTCATTTAATAAAATAAGTCTAATTTGTTAGCTTACCTTTTGTGAGTATTTGTGTGTTATTGCATATGGTGTGTTTACAGAAATACTAACTGGCACTTATTTCAAGGTACAGTGTTTGATTTTTCATTCCTGATAAAGTTAAATCCTACGTAACGAACCCCGCGCCCCATTTGTCTCACTGATGAGCAAAAGACGGATAGGGAGCGCTACACGTGTGGTCTCAGTTTGATGTCTTTTTTTAAGAAGTCATGTTTTAAATATGTAAAATGGACGCACCCTAGGAAGAACTCTGTGTCGTTCATCCACTGGTTGATGAACTGGGCAGTGATGGGCTCGGGGCTATGGGGGAAACGCATGTTGTCCAAGGTGTGCATCAGCAGGGAGGGACTATAATACAGAGCAGCGATGGCCACCTGTAGACACATAGTCCGCAGCTCTGTGGACTTCACACCACGAGTCAGCCTCTCTAATACAGCTTCCACAAACAATGGGATACACTGGGAGACACACACAAGCGCAAAGTGGATGACTAACGAGTCGTGAAGTCTCAGAGAGGCAAACAATAACTACACAATACACTCTGGGTAAGTAACATACACTTACCGATCACTTTATTAGTTACACCTCCTTGTTACACTCAATGTCCATAATTATCAGCTCCACTTACCATAAAGTAGAACTTTGTAGTTCTACAATTAAAAATGGACTGCGGTCCATCTGTTTCTCTACTTACTTGGTTAGTCCCCTAGACCCTGTTACTCTGTGTGTTGTGCTGGTGCGAGTGGATCAGACACAGCAGTGCTGGTTGCTGTTTTAAACACAGTATTTAATCACTGCGCATATTATTAGACACATCTACCGTATTGCTGCACCCTTGTAGTAGCTCATCTGTTGTTGCACAGCTTGTGTTAGTCATCCTCTAATCCTTCATCGGTGTTCACAGGATGCTGATAGCGGGACATTATTGGTTAGTGAGCTATTTTCAGTCAAGCAGTAACACTGAGATAATTAAAGCTCCAGCAGCATTTCAGGGTGTGATCCACTCATACCAGTCCAACACACACTAGCACACCATCACCACATCAGTGTGAATGTAGTGCTGAGAATGATCTGTGCTGGTCCTGTGTGGGGCCTGGACATTACAAAACAGAGTAAAGGGGAGTAACAAAGTATGTAGAGAAACAGATGGAATACAGTCTGTAATTGTAGAGCTACAAAGTACAGTAACCACTAAAACTTAAAAGCAGACCACAAAAAGCAGAATATAAACAGAAAACCATGTACTGCTCATTCAAATTGGGGGATATCCCATAATGAAATATCATTCTAATTTTGTGAGCAGTGTAAATTGCCCAAGATAGATATGGACAGTAAATATGAAATAGCAGTTATGTTAACAGTGTAACAACGCTGTAATAAAAATACTTAGTATTAGTTGCAAAACGTTCACTAAATAGTGCAATTAAATTAAATATGCATTCATATCAAGACCAGCATTAAACAATTCACCATACAGATGTCAACATTCAGTCATTCAGCCTTGCCAACGCTACCAAATACAGCCTAACAAAATGAGCTGCAGCCTATATTTACATTAATACTACTACATAAAACTCAGTTCCTCTACTCACAATCCTTCAATCTGAATGGAGTTTTAATAAAAAAATGTGGTCCGTTTTTTAGTGCTTTACTACACAACGTTTTGCCTTTACAGACTTTCTTTATAAACAGCAGTTTATCTACCAATGCGCTGATGCACTGGCAGGCTGACAAAAGCGAGTCCTCTCCAGACACAGGCAGTGAAAGCAAGGGACCTGGATAAGCAGATGTTTACTGAGCTGAACTGTACAAACGTTAGTACCTATGATAAACAGACGCCACCCAGGGGACATTTTAGGAGCTGTAGACTCAGCTCATGCTCAGCTTTAGAATTTCCTATGCAGACCATTGCTGAACAATTCATGGGCCTGCAAGCCATAACAATTTGAACAAACAGACTGAACGTGTTTTTTATAACGGGAGACGTTTTTCATTTTATTTCCACCCAGATGTACACAACTCTCGTTCTGGCTGACCTGATCAATGCCCCGGCCACGGCACTGTAAGATGATAACCTCTAGAAGCTTGGCAGCGTGGCACTCTGCATCCTCTCCTGCATCACTTGTTAGTACCTGGGGCAAGAAAGCAAGCAATGTCAAACACTGATATTTGAGCTTAGCAAGCACATGACAAAGACCTAAAGAAATCTTCAATACATTAACAGTACACAGATTCATTACTGCAAACTGTTTGGCAGCCTACCTTTTTACACATTGTGTAGATAACATCCAGGTGTTTAGGATTGGACAGTAGTGTGTCTGTGTCCACAGTAACGTAATTGTGCAAAAGGGGCATCATATCTGCAAATGGAATAACATCTGAATCATAATCTACCCAATGGCTGCCCAATTAAGTCCAGGTATTTTTAATTTAGCCTATATCTAGTTCTCAGTCTCCCAGGCTTGTAACTGTTGTGCAATAGAGGAGACTTAGCTGGGAGAAAATAAAAACCAGACTTCAGTTCATTCATGTCACCCACAGTAAACCACAGAATGGAAGGACGAACATTAAATTTGCCAACGCTACATTTGCCTAACAGTCCTAGCAACAAATAATTGGTCAGAAAATCAGCAAAAACTAAACAAATGCACTCCCGTGACCCCTGCCAGCATTTGATCCTCACTGAACGTTGCTGTTATTGGGTGATACAGCTGGAAATGGGGAACATGTACACAAAAATAAAATCATGAACAGATTTAAATGTTTGGTATAATACCATAACTAAGACATCTGGGTGTTTGTCCAAAAAAAAAAAATCTGTCTTGTTTCATAAACAAGATAAGCCCTTAGTTGGTAACCTGCCATGCGTGATACTGCACACCACAAGCCTGAAATCAGCTTTTACATAGAACTAGGGGTGACAGACAGTCATCCACAGCTATTGATCCTCAATTTGCAGTATTATGAGCCCCAATGTGAGTGTTGTGAGAAATCACATAACTGGTCTTCTAAGCAGTCGCAATCATTCAAGGAAGGCGGACGCACTCTCTCCATCTCCTATCTCTTCTGTTCCTGCTTGCTTCTACTGCCTGTTTTCAAAAAAATGTGGAAATTATGGAATTGATTAAATGGTCTCTCAATTCTACTGACACCATCTATCTGCTTAGCTGTCCAGATGTTGCTGGATACGTGATGGACGCTTGGATAAACTGACGGATCACGTGTATGGCTCAACTTTCCGTTGAGGACATTGATGATGTATTCTTATTTGGAACCATGATTACAGGGTTTCTGCTGATTGGATTAGGCTTTCTTTGGTATATTGCAAAAATAAAAAAGTTGGATCGGCTGTTCAATGTCCCTTACCGATAGCCAACATGATTGAAGGTTTGGGCAGAGCCATAAGCACTCATTATTACACTATTACAGAATTGATTCAATCTCGGAGAAGATATCGGTTCTGCAGACGAATATGGATAAATTAAGGACCAAAATTCATGAGAGTTGTGTGTAAAACTGGGATCACTCGAGTCAAAACAGTCTACTACCTACTATTGGCACGCTTCTTATCTGTGGTTTGGACTTAAGGTCGGGCAGCAGCTAAACTCGCCTTCCTTTTTCTGCTCCTTCCTCCCAGTTGCATCGAGATGGGTCTGTGTAAGCCCCACTATGTGGTTGCTACAGACCACTCGTTGTTTGCTGGTTCTTTTCCCAATCGCCTTTACCCTTCCCTGTGGGTAGTCTTTTTGTCAATGTCATTAAATGTGCTTATGTGCTAAGGAGTTTTTTTCGTGCTCATATACTGTACTCCTTGGAGGATAGTAGGTGGGCTGGGCTTTTTTTTATCTCCAATCTTTCCCGATGTTTACCATATTCTAATTTCTTCTTAAAATTTTCTCATTGTGGGACTAATAAAGGATTATCTTATCTTGTCTTATCTTATCAGATCAACTGCAGCTATTCAGAAATTTTACAAGACTCTAAAGGCACAGGAAATCCCATTTCACTATCAAATAAGATTTAAAAAGAGTGTAATTCAGCGCCAAAAGTAAGGCTCTTTTTTGGTATAGACAGTTTTTTTGTATTAAAAAAACATTGATTAAAAAAAAAAAAAAAAAAAAAAAAAAAAAAAAAAAAAAAAAACCTGAAGAAGGTTCTGTATAAATATGGACAGTTTGATTCAGAGTGGTTCAGCAGTGTTGTGTGAACTGATGAATCATGTTTTAAGTTGTATGGTGATGGTGATGGATACAGGCAATATTTGGTTTCATAGTACACAGAGGTTAACTGGAATATACTTTTTAACTACTCATCTTCTATTTAATCTGCTGCTTATTTACTATTAAGTGGAACAACCATGCATTTATAAGACTTAAACATTTCAGGAAACCAAAGAGGAAGCCTATTGTATACTAAGTCACTTCTTTTGTATTGTATATATCTCTTTGTTTAATTCTTGCTAATTTCCTTACAAATTATTTGCTGTTGATACAACTAAGTTTTTTGCCCAGGAGTGTGGCTTTCTTTTGTTTTACATGGATAAGCGGTCTAAGCAAGTTTGGGAAAGTGCAACTGGAAAATTTGGCATACTACAGTAAATAGTAAGACAGTTACAAACCAGGGAGCTTGTGATCTAATTAAACATTGTAGTGAAATCTGTAACCAGTTTTATGAAAACTGGCCTTTTTACCCATTGTGATTTCATTTAAATTGTAAATTTTAACTGAGCTAACAGCTGACGGAGGTACAATAAAATACAATCAAGACAGTCATGTTTTAACTCAAGCACATCATCCGGAACACTGCTTTGAGCTGCTGTGGTAGGATAATAAACCTGTAAAGTAGTCAAAGCAATCGTGCTGAAAGACTTCATAAAGCACACTCAGCAGCTGCCACATCTGAGGTGAGACAGTCTGGCAGGTAAGGCCAAACGCCAACGACAAAATCTCCTCATAAAACTCTGTAAGAACAATAGAGAACACACACACACACACACACACACAATTTGTTGCTGCTCAACAATCATACAGCACAACCACCAAGCAAAACAATGTTCAAGAGGGCCACCATGTGCTCAACATATGTCATTAAATTTCAATATTTATCAGTTTCTTCACTTTGCTCTTAACAGGTTTAACAACAAACTTCATGGTCAGGCTTAAAAGGTCATCTTATGAATTCTTGTCTTATTTCCTCTAAGTCTTTGATATGGTGGTAATCTAACTCGATCTAACATAATAGACTGAATATTTTACCAATAAGCACCCCCCACCAACAGTCATTAAATTTTACAACAAAAACAGCTTCACAGACACACCTGCCATACCTATGATGGGCTTCTGAAGCACAAGGCCAATCACCTGGAGGCAGATCCCCTCCAACTGCTGAGTGATCTAAAATACAGACAAAAAGAGAAATGTGTTGCTGCCCTTTGATTTGAATCCTGCACTGCGTGTTACCTAAGTATGAGTGTATCAACAGTCCAGTCATGGCCAAAAGATAAGAATGGCACAAATTTTCACAAAATTTGCTGCCTCAGTTTTTTTGTTTTTTTTTTAGAACCTTTTGTCGGATATTTACATGGTATAACTAAGTATAATTATATATTATAGTGGTTAAGGTACTGGACTGTGGACCAGAAGGTCCAGGGTTCAAATCCCACCTCTGTCCCAGTTGGACAAGGCACTTAACTCACAATTTCTTGGATTGTAAGAGTGTATGAATTGTACGTGGCTGTGGATAAGGACGTCTGCTAAATGGAATACATGTAAATAAATGTTTAAAAATATTTTTTGACAGATACATTCAGTTTAAACAAAGACTTAATATTTACAGTGTTCACCCTTCTTCTTGCAACTAATTGACTTCTGATCACTCTGCACGGAGTTAATATAAATTGCCATCACAAAAACTGATGCAGCAAACTTTGTGAAAACCAAAGGTTGTGCCATTCTCAAAACTTTTGGCCACGACTGTAGACATGTACTGACCTCTTTGTGATCCTCCATAACTGTAAGGATGGTGTCTATGGTGCTTAAGATGCCCAGCGCCATCACTGTTTTATCTTCGCTTTCCTCATACTCCTCATTCTGCAGAATCTTGCTGAAGATCTCCGCCTAAATACAAAAGATGCATAATAGTGAAGTACATTCGCACCCTGATTCTCAAGTACCTCGGAACTTGTTGAATCCAGTTTTCGGCACTTTTTGAGAAGAAAAAATATTTTTGGTTCTCATTGACACTCGGTGCACTTGCTTTAACTTCTGAGTCAAGTCATGCGACTCGTTTCAGCTGACACATCAGATCACGATCCAGTACACAGTTATTCCGATTTACAACAGATCTCTGCTGTATTTCTCATGTTTTTATTTATTTACAGCAAACTATTCTTAGTGCAAATAATTGAAAATGGGTTCTAAAAAATTTAGGGAAAGCAGCCAACCAAAAGGAAAACAGTGCAGTATAACACTTTAACAAGTTACTGAGCAGCAGCGCCAAGTTCGTCAATTGTATTTTGCTTTTACTTAACACTTTCAATCCATTACTCACTACATTGGAGATTTTTTCATAAAGAGACTTTTATTAGAACATAAGCTTTGTGTTAATGATTTTATCCAACTTTAGGTTAATGTAAGTATTTAAAGACATGTTAATATCCTCCTTTATGATACAATCCAGACCATTCTACCAAGCACTCTTTAAACTCATAAGTTCATGATGCGTTTAGCTTACTACTGGATTGTCGTAAATCAGGGTGGATAAGTTCAAATAACTCCATTAATGGATATAATTTGTTATGCATTAGTGTGGATTTCCTGTAAGTCTGGAACAGATTCATTCAATTCTGGAATAAATTAATAACGAGAACTGAGGTGCCACTGTACTTGGTACTTGAAACTTGTTCTAAGATGGTGTTGTGAATGCTCTGCTATTGTACCAGCAACAAATGCTGTCACTCAAAAAAAAGTTCTTGAAATTCCAATCTAAACAATGTTTCAACAAAGAGTAAAACCCTAGGAATCACCCTAGGAATGCAAGTTAGAAAAGAAAATGTTTAATGGCCCTTCTATAACAAAGTGACTTATCTACATTCAAGCCATAGTAAAAGCCTGAACTCCATTCATTTATTTTATACACCTATTTAATCAAATTTAGGATCCGGAGGCCAGGCATTATCTGATACAACAGGGTGCCAATCCATTGAAAGACAGGTACACTCACATGAATGCAAAAACAAAAAGGAAAACCATGAGGCTAGATTTTTATGTATTTATAATAAACTATAGTACTGGATATATTTTTTTAGGTGTGGGTATATATAGTGTTTAAGTTTGCAATATAACTCAATTAATACATATAATGCCTTATACAATGTGTATTTTCTGGAGGGTCTGAACATGATTAATTCAGTTACAAAGTATTCAGTTAAAAAATATTTGTTATGGGAAAATTCTTGTAATTTTTAGCACTTTATAAGCCTTCTGAAACAAATTACCAAGTACCAAAGCACCAAGTTTCTTTTTGTAGCAGAAAGCTTCTGCACCACGACTTTCGGACACAGTCTAATTTGCATAATGTACAATTTCACAGAACGTATTGTGGATATAAAGCAAGGCATTTCTGTATTCTTAAATCAAGTGTTTTGAGTAGCGTTTAATAGAAAAAAAATGTCCATTAAATGCCACCAATGGCAATGTTTTTTTCCCAAAATGTATGTACATCACAATGAATAATTTCATACATTCTGGGAACTATGCACCAGCATATAACTAGATATTCAGAAGGTACAGTGTACAGTAGAATATTTATATATTTAGTACTTTATACCAGAGACAGAAGGCTGTGTGTTAAGATAAAGCGGTAGATAGATTTATAACGGGATTTCTGAAGTCCAAGGAATTAGTCATTCAAACTGAATATATGTATATTTGCCCATTCCTAGTGGATGACAACAGATATCATAAATACACAGACACCATACCAGGTTTTGGGTCATGTCCACTGCAATCACTGCCACTTCCTCATTGTATTCACAGATCATCTTCTGGATCACTGTTGTGAGATCATCATTCTCAGTCTCCTTGATGACATGCAACAGCTCTTGCATTACAGGCCTGATGAAGGGCCTGATGTAGGTCTTGGCTACACAGACAAAAACAAACAACAGACGATATATAAACCCAGAAAACAAGCAGATTTATTTCTATGAAAGAAGTGCACATTTGCTTGATTTATGCAGGACTGACCTTGTTCCTGATTGCTAACCAACGTTTGCAGGGCAATTGCTGCCTCCACTTTTACAGGCATTTCCTGATCAGCGATGAGGTCTTGTTTGACCAGCTCCACTGCGTTCCTCAGGACCAGCTCATTGTGGAACTTCAGAGAGCTGAAACAGTGCAGAACCCAGCAGGACTGTAGCAAAGACAAAACAGAGGTATGTCAGTGCAGATGTCCAGATCTGGAACCTATAAGTATTTGTAAGCAATTACTTACCCTGGCCCGCAGGTAGCCCAGGTTTGAATTAAGCAGAGGAAACACGTAGTTCTGTAACACAAGTTCCATCTGATCTCTATACACTTGCTTCTACAAATAGAGTAAAAAAAGATCTGAAATGAGGAATAAAGCAAGAGCAAGGTGTTCTCATGTAGGAAAATAATCAACACCAGGTGGTATACACAAGTGCAACTTGCCAGTAATACCACACTTCTTTGCTAAAACCAGCATATTGTTATTTTTAACATGAGTAAAATACAACTTAGCCCCTACTTTCATTTCTGTTCCAGAACAAATCACTCACAAGCACATGCTCTGTATGTGCCAGAAAACGTAAAGCTCCAGAAGCTGTAGCTCAAGATAGTCTCCATTCAGATTGGAGGACTTCAGAATAACTACATTTACCTTTCTGGCATTTAGCAGAGACCCTTATCCAGAGCGACTTACAACTCATACAGTCTTACAATTCAATCAATCATTGGTTAAATGTCTTGCTTAAATACCCAACTAGGGCAGCATGGCATAGGGCAGCGGTGGTATTTAAACCCTGGACCCTCAGGTCCATCAGGTCCAGTACTTTAACCGTTAGGCTACCTAATTCCCAGTAACTAAGCTGTACATGTATTATGGAAATAAGCCACATATTATATCAAGCATGTAACAAAGTTCCCAACTACAAGTTAATATAAACATTTTTCCTGAGCAATTTGATGTAGTAGAATAACCTCAGTAGAGTCAGAGCTAGCACAGTGCAGTAGTGGTGTGTATGTACTGGGTCTTCTTGCCCAATAAAAGTATTTTGAACTGATATCAGTTGGTGCTCACTGCCGTTCATGTGTTTGCACTAGAAACTGTTGGGCTGTCTGGGACAAAAGTAAACCTGGTCTTAAAACTCTAACCTTTAATAATGGATCAGCTAAAGCACCAATGACATGCAGTGCTCCATCCTTCTTGCGGGGATCAATATTGGGATTCATCAGAATCTGATGGCAGAAGTCCATCATATGAGGCAGGACCTGAGCGAAAATCAAAATGAAGCTATGGTTACAATACAGCTTGCATATAGGCAACACATACATACTATAAAATAGTACAGGTAAAATGATCTGAAGCTGCAATACTCACCTCCTTTCTCTTTCTGGATGCTTTGCATAGCAGTGTCTGAGCAGCAGTGGCCGGAAACACATGGTCATCATACATATCTGAAGGAACAAAGCTTGATAACTTTAGCTTATGGGTAGTGGAATCATTTGGATCAAATCAGTTGATGAATCAAGCAGCTAAATTAAAAGTCCTGAATGAATGTCTGATTCTAGCAGGCACTAGGGAAGATGTCTTATCAAAGAAGAAGAAATCAGATTTAATTCAATTTTAATAAGAAGAAAATCCCATGGGCCTATATAATGTAGTCAACAGTCATTAGATTTCTTTTGATTAACCCAATTTTTATGCTACAAAGTGTTAAGCCTCTAAAGCAAGGGTACCCAACTGAAGTTTTGGATTTATTTAAATACACAAATTACTTTGCTGGAGAGACAGTCATACGAGACAATGACAAAAAGTGGAAGATATCTGAAAAAGAAACCCAAGAGAGCCAGTGCACTAACTGAATTTCATGTGGATGTACTCATATGGATCTTCCTGCCACAGCTTCTCATCCTCATCCTTATAGCACATGAGCGGGAACACGATATCCTGAGTTATAGTCTGGATTAAATGAGAAAGATTTCAATCACTATGTCAAAGCATACTGCCATTAAATAAACACTCACGTAACAGGATTGTTCAGCAATATATATACACAATAGGTATTCAACTGTAAGTAAAACTATAGGGAAAATTTTTCTAGAACATTATAGTTGTAAATATTCCAACGAGATTTAGTTAACAAAAAAATGGAAAATATTGTGTAACTGTATCATATATACTGCTCTCAAAAATTTCCGGTATACATTGCAGCAAATTAATTGGGAACACATGAAAATGCGTCCTGGATGGTAGGTCAGTTCAACACTGGGCCATATATGCAGCACTCGCCCAACTTTCAACATTCTAAGCCTGGGATTTGGACCCGGGTGTCTCAGTTAACTGGTACCTAATTAAAGGTACATCCAGAAACCCTCACCAGAATGGGTGGAGGCGAAAAGGGGCAAGATACCCTGACTACAGTGCATGGCAAAAGCTTACCACATCAAAAAACACAGAAATTGTGATTGCATTAATATTCATTCAATATTCAATGTTGAATTACATGCTAATCTGGTGCAGCCAACTACCACTAGAAGACCAATAGGCTGTAACGAATCACTCTGCTCACAATTCGATTTGATTTACAATATCGAGTACATGGTTTGATTTTTTTAAGATTATTTATTTAACATTTGGCAAAATACATTCATTTCATTTTTTATTTCTGTAGTGTAAACAATGCACATGTTCCTATATAAGCTTTTTTAAAATAAAACTTTAGTCCCTTGCAATTAAAATAAATTTCTAGAAACATAATAGAAAAAAAATGCTCTAATGAAAGACTTGCGCAATATTTCATAGTCAATATTTATTTCCATTAGTCTGTGTGACTTTCTTATTTTGTTCTTTTCATAGATAAGATCTACATTTTAGTAGATTGTTGGGTTATTTTGTATTTATTGTGTATTTATAACAACAACAAAAAATCATATTTAAACTGGTAAGAAATACATGGATCAGTCAAATGGTACAACCCAGTTATGTAACTTTCATATTAATTCCACGCAGCAAAACTGCAAATAGTTGAACACTTGAATTCTTGAAGGCACTGTGGTACTGAAGATGAAGTGCTAATTATGTGGGATTTTATTATGTAAAGTTAACAATCTAACAATATGACACACATTTTATGATGACTGAGTTCAAAATACACTTTTCTAGGAGTGTTGCTGGTATGTTCAGTACTTTTATAACACTGAACCAGTTCACCATTGTAATGAAAGTTGTTTATACGTTATGTCATTTTTGTTAGATAAACATTATGCATTAATACAATACTGACATGACTCTATAAGTAAACTGAAATATTGTAGTATGTGTATGTATTACGGCACTATCCCACCACTGCAGTGACCCAGGTCCGAGTCAGTTTATGTGCCTTCCAGCCAGGCTAAGTATCATGTTAACACGTTGGCCGCATCTGGTTAAGAGAAGGCTGAACGTTGGATTAAATCCTGAAGCTGAAACAGCCACCCCTGCTGAGCAATGTGGCTCTTGCTAAGGATATATGTTCGCCTGCACTTTGTGAATTATGGGGCAGGCTCCAGACACCCACCCCCACAGGAATAAGCGGAGGATAAGCGGGGGTAAACATAAAATAAAAAGTAAGCATTGTAAAATTATACTTTTAATGTACAGTCCACACCAAGTGACATCATTTAACTTGGAGTGACATTTAATAGCATTACAAATTAAATTAATAGCATTAAATAAATTTCCTTCTTACAGTAACGCATTATATAAAAGTGTATCCTGAGTGTGTCGTGCTGATTCAAACCTGCATGTGTGGCTTCATATGTCTCCATGTGAGGGAGTGACAGATGCACTGTGTCATGTAGTTTAGCGCTTGCTGTAGAACACGTGGACTCACATAGTGCCTCTGTCTGTGCTTGTCAATCACTTTTAATAAGACCTGGGGTTGCACAGGATTACAGACTCTTAACACACAATCACATGAATATAAACTTAATTACACTCAGTGACCCAAAATAAAATAAATTACAATAAATCACCAAGGACTGGTTGGAATCGAATGAAACTTTGAGTAGCATATTGAGTAGGAGAACTATACAATTGAAAGGAGGCTCTAGTTCTGTTATTCAGACTCTATCCTGAATACAAGACATGGTATGGATGGGCATTAAAGGCAAACAGGTTTCATATAGTATCCTGTGGCACATTTGCAGCTCGGCCTGTAGATCCTGCACACTCATAGGTTGCCAAAGCTACCAATTTCCCAGCTGGTCACATAAATGCCCAATTGGCCATAAATATTGCGACCAGGCA
>JAUZSV010469506.1:0-16386 GCA_034780495.1 Parotocinclus cesarpintoi | reverse complement strand
AGACACGGGGAGGACATGCAGACTCCACACAGAAAGGACCCAGGTTGCCCAACCCTGGGATTGAACCCGGGACCTTCTTGCTGTGAGGTAGCGGTGCTACCCCATATCTGAATACACCAGCAGGTAATGGGTGAAAGGGGCCATCTTTGCCACCATACTGGTTCAAGGGCAATTTTTGCCAACATGAAGGTGGTCATGTAGGATATCAAAAAAGATCAGAATTTGATCAGAAATCGATTCGTAATATCTGATCAGATTTGTAATATCTGTTGGGGTTCAAAAGTTATCAACACAGAAACGTCAAAACTTTTATTGTTCATCACAGGTCACTGAAACTGAAATGGATGATTCTGAAAGATCACCAGGTTCACACAGCACTGTTACCCCTCATAACCAGATTGAGAGAAACCTGGACTGAAGACGATAAGAAACGTAGTGATCGTCTGAAGAACCGCCACCGACCAAAAAACCTCAACAACGGTTTGAACAATCTTTGAGAAAAGTCTAAGCACGGGGTGTGACCTGTGACTTTTGACTCAGTGTAATTGTACACCAATAGCTGTATGAACAACAGATGAAAAAAAAAAGATAAATAGACAGATAGTTTAGTTCAGGTTTTGCTAATACGATGGAAGAAGTACAACGTTAATACCATCGTTAGTACCGAATCATACCATCGAAATGAACGTGTCTTACGTGGCAAATGCAAACAAAAAATAAACAAAACCTGAATTCTCTGGGAAAGTCTGCCAGGTAGTTCCTTTCAAATTAGTCCCCAGAACTGCTTGGTGTGAAAGCGGTTATTGTCGGCCTGTTTAGCTTGTTTAGTCTGTTAAAGTTGTTAGCTTAGCATCATCCCTGCCTAACCTTAACCTTTCTTATTGTCTTTATCTTTGCTCTTGTGTTATTCTCTCTCTTCCTTCATCGCTAATAAAATACACTTGCATCGACGTGCTGCCCCAGTCTACTTACCTTCATTATTTGCTTGATGGATTTTCCATAAATAAGCAAAGCCTGATGAAATAATGAAATGAAAAGTACAGAGCGACACAACCGTGGTGCAGACACTCTCGGAGGGAAATTGCTGATACCAAAAGGTGGCACAATTTCTTGTAGAATCAGTGTGTAACGCAACGTGCCAGCACCTCAGCTGATTCTTAATAAAGACTTTCTGGATCAGATTTTTACAGGATGTGCCACAGACACAAATAGGGAAGGAAAACAAGAGTTAGACGGAGAGACAAAGAAAGAGCGAGCATGTGAGTCTGGTAATTTGGAAAGCTTAACAAGTGGGTTTAAATGCCCGTAGCCGTTACAAAGCGCATTAATGAGTTGCAGGATCAATGAGCGTCTGTTGTGATGAATCGATTCTCAGTCGGACTAATTGACAGGACGAGTGCTTAACTATGCTCTCGAGGGGGAGAGGAGTCAGAGGATCAGATATGACCTCAGAATTACAGATAAGGCCACTAATTCCAGCAGCGGGAACAGCGGCGGCGCACACAGTGCTCACTGTGACAGTAACGGAATGTCACTTCTGCTTCAGCCCTCATTCGTACTTGCACATTTTCTAACTTTTACTTTCAGCCTTAATCGTGTCTGCAGGAACACGAGCCAGGTGCAGACTCCTGTCCATTAGCTAACGATTCAGTTAATGAGGGAAAGGTCAGCGTAGAGTCATGCTACAAACTCGAAATGCAGCAAATGCCACTTAGACATTCAGTTAAACAAGCAAATAAATAAATACCTTTTAGACAAATGGCAGAGCTCTCTGTTGGAGGACAATAAAAGGCGTAAGTGTATCCATTAGGTGACTGGGAAAGCTGAGCTTTGACTCTCAGCCCATCTTGCAGCGTGTTTGTGCCAAGGATTGACATTGACAGCGACCGCTCATCCATCACAATCGTTCCTAATGAGTGTCTTTTATCATCAACTCTAAAAATCCCCTCAAACAATCAGGCCTGTCATGGTCACTGGCTATCCATTATCACTGCCCTCCTAATGATCCTTTATCATCCCAAACCCTTCGAATCTTAGAATCATTTCCTTGTGACCTTCCCTTACCTTTTTAAAATGCCGTTTACTGCAATTCCAGGGTGTGATCCCCCAACCAGTCTCCTCTCCCTCAGGCACAAACCTACCTACCTGTATGTGACGTTCGACCCCACTGGGAGGCACTGCAGGGTCTCAAACCCAGACCATCTTACCTTTATTAACATTACATCACTAACACACTCCGGTAGACCTTCAACCTTAAAGATGATTGAACCGTAACAGTCTTTTTTTGTCTTCTATCTTAAACTTAACAACAATTCTCTTGCTAGATGCTTCATGATGATTCTCAAACAAATCCAAACCTCAAGATAATCCCTAAAAACGTCCCCTATATGGTCGTTCAATCCCCCTATGGCCAACAATCATCCCCTAATGATCCCCGTGATTCTTCAAACTCATCCCTTAAGATAAACACTTAGTCCTTTTTCCTGTACCACATTCCCAATAAACCCACTCAAGATCCCCAATGACCCCTTTTGGATCATTAACCCAAGTGCTCCATTTATACAACAACTATCATTACTCATGATCCTCTCTCAGGAGACTTCATAATGATTGGTGATCAACATGGACCCTGCAGACCCTCAGACACATTAGTGACCAAGATCAGTGCCCAGGATTCTTAGCTGATTCTTTACCTTTAACCTTAAAAATCTCCCTTTATCTTAAAACCTAAACACCCTTTTTGAAGCTTTTTAATAATTCTCATTCAAGATTAACTCTCTTATCTTCTCACAACCATGGACTTTCATGCATCATGAACCCGGAAGATTGATCCCTACAATGATTCTGTTATCTTTTCTCACATACCTATGAACTTTCACGCTGATCCCACTGTAAAATCCTGCAAAATGACCCAAATTACCATTAGCCATAAAAAACATCCCTAATGAGCCTTCATATTTAAACTGAAACATCATTCCTAATGATCCGCTTTCACCATCATGCTTTAAAAATAATTCTCCATATACTCTCCATAATACGCAAAACCTATCAAACGTTTGGTTTAATGATTAACCACAAATATAAAACCTAGAAAACATTTTCCCAAACAAGTATGCGCCGTTTAATAAATGCATTAATGTAACCACTTTATAAAACAATAGGTTAGAGAGAATATAGAGTGGAGGGACAAACAAAAGAGGACTACTTACAATAGGACAGTTACTTTTGCTAAACATTGATGGCTTCTAATGTATTTACTCACACACACACCCTGATTCCCAACTAACCAAAAAGGTCATCTCAGGGTGGGGTGACCTGGGTCCTTTCTGTGTGGCGTCTGCATGTCCTCCCCGTGGCTGTGTGGGTTTACTCCGGGTACTCCGGTTTCCTCCCACAGTCCAAAGACATGCGTGTTAGGTTAATTGGTGTCTCTAAGGTGGCCCTTAGCGCGTGACTGTGCGCGTGTGCCCTACGATGGATTGGCGCCCCGTCTAGGGTTGTTCCTGCCCTTGCGCCCAGAGTTGCCAGGTGGGCACAGACTGGCCTGCAACCCCGTGTGGATTAAGAAAAAGATAATGGGTATTTGCATACACGAGGAATTTGGTTCCAGATGACGGTGTCTCCAGTACAGATATACTTGTATATAATTTAATACTATAAGGTGTACTGTACCCCCATACGTCCGGCAACACTGTACATTTTCAGCCTGTTTACAGCCACCACAAAATTAGAGTAAAGACATTTTTATTTCTTATAAAACTGTATTATTGAAATTGAATTGAATATTATAATTTGAAGACCTCATTAAGCAAACGAACACTGATTGGATAGATGTTACATATCGTATGCACATCATAACTCAAATCTACAATTAGGTGCATACAAGAAGACGTTTTATTCAAAGATGCATATAGTTGAGTCATTTTTTTATTTTAACCAGAGTAACGTTAATAACTAGATGATCTGATGTGTACATTCCGAGCGTCTTCACAGAGATTTATGTTGAGCTCATATCCTGAAAAGCCAGAAATATCTTTCTCCTATTACAAGCCAGGGAGACGCCGAAAAATATGAGTGCCTGGACTGGAGATGCTGCTCGTCTATCTATAGAACAGCGCAAAAATAAAACCCACTATTGTTGTTCACACACAACCATAGAGCCTGGGCACGATTACAGACAGGAAGCAGAGTTGCACCGTTGGTCAAACGAGGTTCGTTTGTTAAATGGATTCATTTGAATATTTTGCAAGTTATATTATTTTATACAACAGTTAGTTCCGACCTCACAATCTGATTGGTTGAGAAGTGTTCTAACCGTGCTGATACAAGTGATAACAGTGATAACGCACTGGAACTGGCTCAAAATGAGCAAAATACTTCGACAAACAAAGTGGGCTACAAAGTGCTTCAGGGACTGGCTCTTACAAAACGACTAAGTATATGTATTTTTTTCTGCTTAATCCTAATTTAGATTTAAAGTTAGCGTTCGTGGTGTTAGCCTGTATAAACTATACGCCATATTGTAGCCCTTGAGACAAGCCATGTAACTGTTGTTGTGGGACTACTTTTTGGCGGAAGGCTCCTCATTAAAGCATATTTATTATGAATTTCTTAATGTTGTTTGATTTATTTTCTTCATTTATTTTGTAGAAAAAAACTATTGTATAAAAGCAATAGAACACTCGAGGTCGTGTGTCATCGCAAATAACATCACGGCTGTGATTTAAACTACGACCAAATCACAGACGTGATGTTATTCGCGATAACACACTCCATCTCGTGTTATATCGCTTAAATAGCCTATAGAAGCTTTTTGTATCTGATATTTTTCATTTTTGGAATTCTGTATTAATTACCCCTGCTCTTCACTGGCTTTGTGCAATTTTGATCAAGAAAGTCTCTAGTCTGTAGATTAAATGTGCATGCACTTGCACAAACATGGACCCCTGCACCCTCTGTTTCAGCCACGTCTGATTTCCATAGTGTGCCAGGTGACCTTTCAGGTAAGACTCCACTGGGCTTCTCAGGCGGTCCGATTCTGTCTGTTTTATTCGTGCTCAAACATGGATTCACAGCATGCACACACTCGGACACACAGGGTCAGCGCCAGGGCATGTAAGTTTTACTGAGGTTTACCCAGTTGACTGCACTCGCTTTGTATTATTGTTATGGAGAATTACAAATTCACAAGAGCTGCACGGATGAACGACCTGGCCTATTAGAGTAAATGTACTGCGGAAAATAAGATGCTCATCTCACATTTTGTTGCTTTTATCTTTAATAAAATGTAGCAGTGCAGATGCTTTATATAAACCCAGGCATTATGCCACCAATATAAATAACCGGCAAATGATCAAACATAATAACAACATATTGCAACGTATTGGAGACCTGGCCTTGTGGATAAACAAAGAAGTGAACAATAAACAGACACTGGCTTAGACTATTGAAAAAACCCCAGACAGATGTAAGTGCAAAAGAGCAACCTGTACTTACAGTGGGCAGGATGTGAACAGTGTTAACACACAGGGTAAACTAAAATTACATTTATGTCATTTAGCAGACACTCTTATCCAGAGCCACTGATGCAGTCTTACAATCCAAGCAACTGCGGGTTAAGGGTCTTGCTGAAGGATCCACCAGTGGCAGCTTGGCAGAGGTGGTATTTGGACCCTGGACCTTCTGGTCCATAGTCCAGTATGTTATCTGCTAGGCTAGGACAGGTGCTAGACACTGGAACTACAAAGACAGCCAAGAAACCTAGACACTATACCCAAGCCAACACTAACAAACACAACATGAATCAACAGAGAGTGTGAACATTAAGATACAACACAGATTTGAATATATACAGACAATACTCATTCTTAGCAACAGTTCTAACAATACACAGGTAACAAACAACTAAAAAGACATCATAAAAACATACAACACGTAGACCAATACAACAGGACCAAGGATCCACCAAAACAACATGCAGCATAAGAGGGAAAAGGAAGCAGAAAACAATAGGTGTGCAATGAGACATGCCATGGAGGTGACCAAATACCAACAGGAAAAGAAAAAACGTGTCAAAGAAGAGCTATGCAGAATGATGTGGCTCTCCATCCCAGTTAACACTTTGTTTGATTTAATACTCAGTTTTACCATAAGCTACAGTACAAGCAGTACCTGGTGCAGTGAAACATCACACCCTGGCATTTTAACTTGAAAATTAAATAACCAACTTGGGCCAAACCTCTTTTTCACAGCATATTCTGCACAATATTAAAAGGACCCTTAATGTAACTTCATTTTAATCTGGTCTCAACTATTTGAACTATTTGAAGTCTTATACAGACTTCCTCAATATGCATTTCAGTTGACAGCATTCCCCTGGCTGCTGACTTGTCTAGGAAATACAGGACACAGGTTGCAGCACCGAAGTTTAACCTTGACAAACTTCTCCTCCCACAGGGAATTATTTCAGCATTCAACACCCGAAATGGCCAAATGGTGCCCCAGGTGTCAAACAAAACCAACATCCCTAATGACCAGGAGGTACCTGGAAAAAACCCTTATCTGTTGTCTACACAATACACATCAAGATCCCTGTTAGTGTTGTTGCCTGGCCATTGAATGACTTTCCTCCACATGCTCTGGGTTCTTTCCACATTCTACATATTTACTTTTATTTAAGTTTATTATATTGTCCCAGTGTCTTCAAAGAGTTTGTGGTGATCTTGGATGTTAAGTTGTTGTCTTTTTGCCTCTCAAGTGCAATCACACTTCTAATGTTTAGAGAGTTTTTCCTTTCCTTTGTCATCTCAGGCTTGCTCAGTTATGGCTTGATGACTTGATGTGACTGTGTGTGTCTTGGGTAGGTCCCCACCTTGCTCCCTGCGCTGTCTTCTGGACGACTTGCAACCCTGAATTAGATTGGGAGTTCATTCCAATGAATGAATAACGGATATCTCACACTTACACTAATCTTGCAGTGCAGTAAATCACAAGCCACTGTGCTAGCATATTTGTGCAATACAGCTGAACAAAACACAAATTAAATTGTCTATGATGTACGAAGTATCATGTGAGTGCATACAAGGCAGACATGCAGTGTTTGTGATAAGCCTATGAAACATGTTAGAACCTTTGATGTGGAAACTGTGTCTTGCATGATAAAATAAGATGGGAGGGAGAAACAATAGCGCAGAGGTTTGGCGTGAAAGAGAGCAGCTCTGCGTCAGCGGCTTAACCTTTACAAAAGCCATGATGAAAGTTTCATTTTTACCCTGAGCAATAACAGTCATGAGCGTTTGTGGGGTTTGATGAGCTTAACCTGGAGCAAAACGACAATCTGGATTCAACGACCTGGGTGTAAGTGCATCACCCCCAGATTGGCTTGGTGAGTCCTTGTAACCCTGACCAACCCAGGCCAAGCACATTTTAAACCATCATTAGCAGTCTATAAAGATAATGTACCCTTCAGACGTAGTAAGACTGGAGATTGCATTCCAAGCAATGGTGAGTCTTACTCAGATCTAGCTCCAGTGGTGAGCCCTGGGTACCTTTGTTCAAACCAGGATACTTTCCATGGGATTACAGTTTTGAGATTTATCAAGGATCTATCTAGATTTATTGGTCACTATACCCTTCTGTGATTGTGAAGCAGGAGCTGAAAATAATGGTGAGTCTAAGCCCAGCCTCAACACAGCCAGGCCTGATAAAGTAGGAGCTTGCACTAGTTTATCACCATCATCATTACCCCCAGACAAGGCTCCTAGGGCGTCCCCCAGTAACCCCAATCAAGCCAGTGTACCTTTCACTGATTTAGGTAATTAGCATTGATTAATGCATCAAGCCATCATCAGCAGTTTAAGAAGTCTCATCACCTTTAATAGAATTATAGATCTGGCCAAGAAATCAAGACGGCATCAATTAAAGCAATAACTACATCCTAATGTGGTTCTGAAAAAGGAGCATTGTTACTAAATAATGAGCTGTCTACCACCCCATTTTTCTGGGGCTGGTTCCCATTAACCCATGGTTAGACCATAGTTTTGCTCATGGCAAAAATAGTTTCAGACTGAACAATAAATCACAGCATCATGAACAGTTTAAAAAGTATGTGAACAGTATGGTGGCCTCAGTGGGTAGCACTCTTGCCTCACAGCAGGAAGGTCCTGGGTTCAATCCCAGGGTGCATATCCTTCCTGTGTGTGTGTTCTCTGGGATACAGAACTTGTGTAAAGTTACGTTTCTCTCTTATGCCAAACATTTCTGTTTTCCACAGTAAAACTGTTAACTGGCATCTCAGTGAGCATGCAAGAGGGGTTTCTGGGTCAATATTCTTTTTAGTGCACATTAATAAGCCAAAGCTGTGAAAAGTTCACGTGTAACCTTTGTTGGCCAATCTTGCTTGGCAAAGCTTCAACACCTTGTGTTCTTTAGCTTAATTTGATGCTAGACTGTACCCGTTGCTTAGGAACCCTATCAGATAAACGTCCGGTGTTATCTCCTCACACGCCTCATTTCCTGTGACCTGATCTCGTCTCAGACAACTGCTTTCCCAGAGCAAGGGGGAATAAGAGAGAGACATGTAATCTGCTAAACAAACTGCAAAACATATGGATATGGAACATATCTCGATCCGCTTGGCCCACACCAAACCCATTAATCTGCTATCAGAAGGGTCTTTTTGCTTGCACACGCTGATAATTAGCTGTCCTGGCCTGATGTACTTGACTTTCTGGTGACATCAGCAGACTGTTTGCCCTCGGACTTCTGGAATAAACTTGAAATAGACCTTTAATAAACTTCTGTCTGATAAAGGCAGGCTTGAAGAATGAGGTGTCCCATTTGCTGGTTTATGAAAACAGGGACAATAAGGACAGATAAGCAGTTACAGTCTGATGAACAATAGGGAATTGATATTGCTAGAGGATGTTTTTTTTTCTTTCCTGGCAGACAGAATGCTTTAGACTAACCCCTTGATGCTGATTGTTGCCTCTCTAAGATGAATTACCATCCACTTGGTTTGCTTGTTTGAGTGCTCATACTTACGTCATTACTTTCCTTAGGCTCGCATTAATGCAATTCATAATTCATTATCCCACCATAAAGGCGTCTGGATTTCCTTTAAATGCCAGGCTATGCCATAGCATTGCCGCTCTCGTCGTGATTGGCTAGGTTGCACATACAGTACTTGATGGTGATTGTGTTAAAAGAGCCCTTGGTTATGATTGGATGAGTCAGGACCACACTTGTTGGAAAAACAGCCACTGTGGAGAATGATGAGAGGGCGGTCATGGCTGTCTTTCTATCGAACTGCAAAACAGAAGAGAACATCCTCTTCAGATGCCTATTTATGTAAAGATGTAGACTTGGGTGTCAGTTTATTAGTTACTTTATCCAACGCCTGCCAGCTAACAAAGTTTATGGACCCTTAGCATATACACAGATTTCTGCATTAAGTATAAATAAAGTCTCTATAGTTTGCCAATTATTGCTCGGTTTTTAAACCTCACTTTCTCATTACGCTACTGTAACTCGCTTTGGTAAAAGACTTTAAATTACAGCCCACTCAGTAACTACTGAGTACCCAGGTCACGATTCATGATTCATGTTTATTGTGTTTTTCTTTACTTTTACTGTAGCATCTACAGTGCTGTATTATATATAAAGTCTGAAACTAAATCCTCCGGATCATTTTCAGGATGCAGTTAGCTTAGCCATAGAGTAAATTTTTTACTTTTATTTTGCACTTTTAATCCATTCTAGAGATTTTCAACACTTTATTATAAAATAAGTTTTGTGGTAATTATTTAGGCCAACTGTAGGTTATTGTTTTAAACAATCATGTCAGCTCCAGTATGATACAGTATTAAACTTCAGTGAGCAGTGCACCAAACACCCCCCAAATTAAACACTAAAAACTCTATTAAACACTATATAGCTGATACTTTGGATAAAGAGAACAAAACTTAAAATTAAACCTGGCATTTTATGCCATTAAATTTATCTGCGTACAGTCCATGTCCAAAGACAATGGTGTATATAGATAGATGTACCCAATAAACCAGTAAATAATGGTCTATATAATTGTTAGGGTTCCTATTTAGTATCTTTGAGGGTTTCCCGTCCTTCCCGTCCGCTGCTCGCACGCCTGAATTCACGCTCCTCTGTCGTAGGCACTCGATGAGCCTCACTCCAGCCGGCTGCTCGTCCTGAATGGGACGCACCCCGACTTGGCTTCTTCGCGCCACATGTGCGCCCGAGCTCATGCTCGCCCCCTGGCGCTTCAGCCTTTTGTGCTCTTTTGAGCCTCACTGTAGTCGGCTGCCCTCTCAAAATGAGACACCCCCCGGCTACAGTGGCCACCCGGCTGTGCGTTTGAATTGTTCACGCCCCGGCATGGCTTTCTGAGCTCACCTTCGCCCTCTGGCGTTCGGACTAGCTCCGTTCCGCTACTTGGGAGACGTCCCAAATCGTGCTCTCTGCACGCTAGCCCCGTCGGCGCGCCATTTCATCCTTTTGGTTTTTTTTGTGTTCAGGAGCCTTTCTCTCCACTATTAATCCCCTTTTAGTTTTTCTATATAATTTCCCTATTATTATTATACATCGTGGGATTTCATCTATCCCGCATCTTTGGATCTTACCAAAAACCACCACATCTCGTAACAATAATGCCTTGATATTCAGGGCTGTATACATGTAATGGTGTTTAGATCATCATGCCAGTACTTTGAATACACAATACATAGAACCTGCACATTCCTGTTTATCCCATCTAGAAAACTCACTATTATCTAACAGACTGCACAGGTCTTCATGCTTTAGAAGGTCACAGAGAAATGTCATAGGTCTAAACCTTAAAAGCCATTTTGTTAAACGCTCTGCAGTGCAGTCTAACAGTTAAGAGTGCTAAGCATTGATGCGAGCAGCAACTATTAAAGCTGTAAATCAAAGAGACAGCAAGTAGAAGGATGAAGCTAATGTCAGCAGATGGGGGCACACAGCTCTAAATCAGCAAGCACATTGAGGTGTGCTGATCTATGTACAGCTTAGCTTGTTCTTCCTTTGCTTCCATAATATGCTATATCCAGTACTTGCTAATTGATCATCAGAGTTATTGTGTTACCTTGGTTAATACTCCTACCAAATAATTGGTCTTTCCTTGGGTTGCACAGCCTGTAGTGCATTGGCATGTCAGAAGTTCTGTTCCATGTCCTGCTGCTCGGGTGATGCAATTTGTTAGCCCACCACCACAGAGACCAGTCTTTGTGAGTCAGATCGGCAAGAACATGTTTCTACTGGATCTAAGGAAATATGGTTGGAAAACACTGGCATAATGGATATAACCTGGTAAATGACAGAGCAAGAGCTATATGTGAAAAAACACAAGTTTCCAAGTTGTCATTTAAGTTGCCATGTTTGCAGCTCTTGTCCTTCACAGGTAAGAACGTGCTGCTCTTAATGACAGTTCCTTAGGGACCAGATTTGAATCCCGGGTGGGGTTTGCAATTTCAATGTTGGTTGGTGTGTTTACAACTAAACTGAATTAAACAGTACCTCTGCCTGCTCAGTTCTGTGTTAAACTCCATTTCTTCTTTACGATCCTGACCGGGCTTAGCTGGGGTGAAGGATGAAGTAGAATGCCTTGCCTTATTATACCACTTTTTTTGCTTTCCATGCACCAATAGACTGACCTATGCAACGGTCTGGTAAAGGAGCAGTTCAATCTGAGGCTACTGAAGCATGAAGAGGACTGAGCACACCTCACCCGAGTGCAAAATTGAACAACTTTTCACCGTGCTTCATTAACATGCTTCTCTGGGACTCTCTTACACACACGTGCACGTGCTGAGGAAATTGACAAAAACTGTCAGAAACGACTTCCTAAACCTCAGCCTGTCTGGTTCCTGAAAGGTTGTGTGAACTTATGCTGATTAAGACCCATTACACGTCAGAAAGGCAGCCTTTTAATTAGTGCGCCTGTGTTCCCCCGTGGTGCTTAACTGTACATGAAAGCCTTTGCCGTCGTCTGCTTCGGCGCTGCTTAAATATTAATCAGCCTTCCGTTCGTCAATGCCACTAATCACGTGTGGAGTGTTGGTTAAATACTAATTACGTTTGTACGTGTGTGAGGGAACACATGCCTGCATGACAGTGTGTGAATAGCTCCCATTTTACTTCTACTCAACAATTCTTTAGGGTGTGTTTGTCATTTTCATGCACTAACAAACAACTTAATTAAAGCAACACCACAGTGCCTTCGCAACTAGCTCCAGGGGCAGCGGTGATGGTCACCGATTAGCCTTCGAAATAAAACGATCACTCAGCGAAGACTTAGTTACTGTTTAATTTGAATGTGGCAAGCCGTCAGGCAGCGAGTCACTGTTCCTGTGAAACATGCCATCGAGACCAAATGATGTTTGTTAAGCATTCATAATGGATTATTAATAATAACCCTGTTGACACATGAGAAGACTAGCTCTATTCTGGATACATGTAGATCAAAATGAGAGGTTTAAATGATTGAGATTGATGGTTGAGGTAGGGGTTGTGGAGGTGCCCTTACCTTTAGGCCACACCAATCTGCAGTTAATCTATGTAGTTAAATAGCTTTGTAAAAATGCTGTTTTAAAAAAAAGTGTTCACCGGGATTCAAGTCACTAACTGTCCAGGATGCCATCTGATTGGCTGTGACCTCACCTGACAGCAGCACCGCGTTTCATCTGATTTTACGGTGGGCTTAACAACAGATACAAGGTTATATCGACTTACAAGTTTACTTTGAAGCTAGTATATATACTTGGATAACATAGCTCAACCAGTTAACCCATCTTTGGACTATGGGAGGAAACTAGTGTACTTGGATTAAACCCATGAAAACACAGGAAGGACCTTCTTGTGCTGTGTGCTTGTGTTTATGTTGTTCTATTGTGAAAAGTCCTTGGGTTCTGTGAAATGTGCTATATAAATTTAATGTACGGTATTATTATTATTATTATTAGTCCCCTTTACTTTGTTATATAATGGTCAGGAACCCCATGGCTAAGTGTGTATTATCTTAGATATTGGGATACAAAATCTTAATTGTCAACAGTAACCTCTGGTACGACAGCCCTGGTGTGAGCTTGCATAACTTCATTTAATCTCTGTAAAGCAGATGTAATGTTTCGTCTCTTGGTCTCCTGCTGCTGACCAGCTTAAACATGCCTGAAAAAACACTTGGGAGACCAAAACTCCTACACAGCACAGCTGATCTGATGTTTATATCCACTTATTGATATGCTTGTGAACACATCTGTGTAAGAACTGAGTCACCAATCAACTTCCTCATCCAAGTTCTGATGCGCTGGAACAGAATCAGACACTACAGGGAAATCTGATCAGCATGATCATGCAGTCATGAACGCCACACGAATCAAGTCTGACTGATTAAACATTTTAATTAACTTGGATCAAGATGTAATATCTTTATAATGTATTGATTCATTAATCACATTAACACAATTACACTGCTCCATATTTTAAAGATAATATATTCATATGTGGGTGTGTGAGGAGCAAAACATTTTACTCAAGTAAATGTACCATCAATAAACATGTACTTGAGTGGTGTCTTTGGTACTGTGGCAGTGCTGGGTATAATCTACCAACCAGTATCCCCTCAGAATCAGCCAATCAAGTGTGTATGTGAGTCCTACCACACTGGAAACCAGTTCTGAGACAAACTCGGTGGTGGCCTAGATTCACATCTTTACAAATGTTTAGAAATCTGATCTTTATAGTTTTTGATAATTTGGAGATTTAGAATGACAAAATACTGGCATTATACATTAATGGTTAGTGTTAAAAGTTTAATGGTTTATATTTTAAATAACGGGTCCAGTGCTAGCTTCAGGCAACTGTGACCAGAGCCTCCATATTATTGATGTTATAGGATATCTGTATCAATGATCGTTACTGGGTGCCCCCACCACCCAGGTGACACCTTTCTGTTATAAGGGCAACTTCAATGCTTAAAGACTTGTCAGGAACAGCAAAAGGACAAATATACAAAAAGAACCAGAACCAGGTATGGCATTACTCTTGTGTGATTATTTTAATGTTTAGTAAAGCTGATTTAATTCAATCTGAATTAATGAATACTTTCATTATTTTTTTTAATCACTGTAGTATGTAATCTTTCACACACTGCATTCTACCCACACAAGCTAATTCTGCACATCCTTCTATGCAGGGTCTGAAATGTTCACATGTGAAAATCGGAATGAAAATGTATTTACTTAAACTATAAATGAACCCAAAAAGATCTACTTCCCCCTCCAAATGTTAGAGAGCAGACCTAAATAAGAAACATTACCACCTGTCTATATATTCTTGCTCAGTAATGTGATTTTTTTTTCTTTTTTGCTGTATTTGTTGTGACTGCTGAACAAACTACTGCAATGTTAAAAAGGGAAAGACAATAAAAGATGGCTTTATTAAATACACAACGTGGCCTTTCTACCATAATAATCATTTACACAAACAAGCATCTAATTAAGGCAGCTTTAATTAAGGCAGCTTTTGTTTGGTGATCTTTAAAATAGAAAAAAGAACTCAACCAGATGGCAGTGTCTGTTTATTGCAGGGCAAAATATCCAGTTATAGTTTGTGTAACTTCTGTTCTAAATGGGGTGAGAGACAGACAAAAGACTTCATACTTGACCCTAAGAAAACAGATAGACCAAGACTGCGGCTTTTTATTTAAGTTGCTATTGAAAGAATGATCACTGTAAAGCCATATAAATATCGAAGTGTGATCAGCGAGCATCACAGACCATTAGCATAAGCATTAATAGACCAAAACACAACATTAAAGTGGTTAGTTTGTAGCATTACGTCTGCTCTTTAAAGTTAAAACATATTGACCTGTAAATTGGCTAGCTAATGTAATTTTGAACAAACTGGCTAGTCAAAAACCGAGTGTAATATTGCAGTTACTGTTAATGTTTCGGTTTAATTTGGGCTTATTCTGGGTGTTACATTTCCTGTTCACTTATTTAAAAAGTTTATTGTTTAAAAGTTTTCCTTTTGCTACAGCTTGCAATGTTTGCTGGCAAGTTTGTGTTAATGTTATTCCCTTTGGTGTGAAGTTAAAGGTCATTTGTTGTTGGCTGCATGGTTATTCGGAACATTGAGGGCACTTGGCTTTGTTTTAACGCTGCATATATCAAAGGAGACGAATCAGCGCCGACGAATCACGGAACATCTTCTGACATCACAGAACATCCTCCGACAGAAAGAGAGAGTGACAGGGACACAAGCAAACAGAGGGGGCAGCACATGCCAATCGGATCTATAGCACCAACCCCTCCTGGACGTAAAAGTTCATAGAAACATACATTTGATACTCATGCTGTAACTAGTACATACGGCTGCTATATGTGTAGTTTTAGCTTTTGAGTGTTAGCTTTGATAGAGATCTAATGGTGCTTTCAAGTGCACGTCGGGTGGTAGGTTTCTCCGAGATGAAACTCGTGTTCCAGGTTTGGTCGCGTTCAAGTGGTTTGTATGGGAAGTCCAAAAAACATGGGTGCTGTCGAGCATAATATTTGTTACTTAGATGTTAATAATATTTGTTACTTAAATGTTTGTTATATTAGACAATTCAACACAAGTGTTTTTACATATCACAGACACGTCATTTTGACATTGTTTAGCTGCTGTGTTTGTGTATCTACCAAACAGTAAAATTATAGCTGTTGATTTTAGCTTTTCTATAAAAGGTTTGGACACAAACATAACAAAATAACATATACATTATATATATATAGATAGATATTTTATTATTATTTATTTATTTTTAAATATATATATTTCATATATTATATATGAAATATATATAAGACATATATATATAAGACATAATATATAAGACTTTTAAGAATTAACATACAAATTGCAGGCTATTATTTTATATTTTACAGTTCATTACCTGTTCAGCCATCTTTGTAATCGCGTTTACGTCACTACTCGGCCAGTCCGTGCTGCATTGAAAATTTCGTTGTATCCAACTTACCCTCCGGCTTCAGGGCGCGTTCATGTGGTGCTTCCTCATGACAAACTCATCACTCAGTAACTCAAATTACAGATTAATCAAAACCCTTAAAATAATACAAGCTTAATTCAGTTAATTAAGTTATTCAAGTAATTAACTGTTATGCCAGTATGTGGTATGCAAGTAAATATAGAAAACTAAAGTAATTTATGAATTTACTTCAACCTCCATGTAATTGAAAACAGTACAAAAACTTTACTCACTCTGTTTCAATACCTGATTAATATAATATAATATAATATAATATAATATAATATAATATAATATAATATAATATAATATAATATAATATAATA
>JAUZSV010469396.1:0-16398 GCA_034780495.1 Parotocinclus cesarpintoi | reverse complement strand
TAGGCATTCTGGCGCTTAAAGGCTGTATTGGGGCGAAGCAAATTAACATTTTAAGGATTTCACGTATTGGTGTTTAGGAAATGCCCAACGCCTGATGAGACAGAAGGCTGGCGCCTCTTTGATCTGGCGGACTTTTGGGAGTGTGGGTTTCCGCGTGGCCAGAAAATGTAATACACATTTGGTGAATTTATCAATACGGCAGAGAAGGAACAAAAGGGTCCGGATTTCTGAGACGCCTGAGAAAGGCTAGGCGGAGCACAAAAAGCTCTCACCTTTAAAGATAAAGGCGGAGATAAACCTATATAATCAATCGGAAATCGTCTAGGAGGGGTCAGACTTATGCGTTCGTTTTGAGAAGCTGAGGCTCTGATCAAGTTGCGCAACTTTTGTGCCTGGAAGCGAGATCACTCTGCCTTGCAATAAACATAGTTTATGTTTATAGCCACTTTTCGTGTTGTTTTAATCTGAATAAAAGATCCGTCGTTGAAACTACTTAATGTGTCCTCCTTTTCAGAAACCCAAATCTGGTCACCCTAGCATAACCAACAGCTCACTGGGTACAGGCAAAGAACATGGTGCCAATTAAGTGCATGGTTCTTTAAACACTTCACTCTACCATCCAGTTGATACTAGTTTAATACTAGTGGCAGAATACAAAGTGATTACAAAGTAAACAAATATTATTAACCCGTTAACATTATGCCATACTATAACCAGAGACTATTTAAAGACTACACGTGCATGGTCCAAATAAAATATTCGTTTTACTCTATAACTTGTGTAGATGTAACTTACAGCCATTACATTCAAATGAAGATACTGTATTTCCGTTGTATTTTTTGCTTCTCATAATACCACGGGGCTTCAGTTATTCCAACCTGTCACGCAGATTTCTTAAAACCCCAAAAAACATATTTTTAAAAGTCGCTTAAAATAGTTTAGCACATGAAAGCTTATTCTGGTTGAAGCAGTAATCACGCTGGCCGCCATGTTTTTAAACTCATTTTGAATGTGTATGGAGCCGTTTGACGCGGGAACGATTGACTTCTTTCAGTCCCATCTTGCAGTACCACAGTTGACCGTCAGATTGCCTATACGAACCAGAGAGGAGCTATAGGACAGTGGGACACCAGGCCCAGGAAGGGGTTGTGCAGTTCGAAACCCGAAACTGTTCTTTTTAGTCACAATGAACGATAGGCTATGTTTACTTTCACGAATTTCAAATACACATTTAACTAATAAAATAATTAAAAAAATTACACAAGTGAATAGACGTGATTCATTATATATAACTATGCTTTGAAAAGGATTTTGGATGGGGATTTGCAACACCTGCCTATATGATTGGAACGTGTTTTTTTTTGTGCTCCCCAGATTGTGAAAACCAAAAAAGGGTTGTTGGTGGCTTAGTTTGGCTGCTAACTGTAGTCAATACAAAATAATTTTTTTAACAACTTTCAAAAAAATTTAACAACTTCAAGCATGGATCTGCCAAACATATTTATACCTCAGTTCTCAACTGCCTCGGAACTTGTTGAATTCAGTTCTTGATGCTTTTTGACTGTAAATATTTGACTTAGTTCTTGTTGTTTGTTGGTATTCGACTCACTTGCTTAAACTTGTATGAGTTTAGTGTGACTTATTCCAGCTCAAACTCAATTCAAGATTCATGATTCAGTACAGTGATTGATTCTTGCAATAGCTCTCACTCAATCACTTTATTTACAAATCTACAGTACTGTATTCTTAGTGCAAATAAGTTCCCATGGGTCCTAAAAAATGTTCCTTAAAACAACCAATCAAAAGGAAAACAATCCTCCAGGCTTTCAGGCTGTAATTAGCTTAGCTAACACCCTGAGTTCACCAAGAGAGTAAGTGTTTAGCTATTGTGTTTTACTTTAAATACATTACTTACTAAACTACGTGAGGTTTAAAATCTAATATATAATCAAATACTTGATTATAAAATAACCTTTGTGTTAATGATTTTGGCAAACTGTTAAGTTATGTACGTGTTTTAAACAATAAGATTGGCTCCACTATTATACATAATAGACCATATTAAACCCTTGGGTTCATTATACATTATATGGAACTTGATCTAACAACTTTGTAAATCAGGGAGCACCTGTACAATACAACTCCGTTAATGTATGTTGTACAGTGTGGGGTTTGGGTCTGAAATGGATCAATATAATGTTCCTCATGGGAAAAATTAGTTAAATTTATTGACGAAATAAATAGTTTTAAATTATCGACGAAAACCGAGATACCACTGTATATGCATATACATTCACCAGTCACTTTATTAGGTTTGCACTTTGTAGATCAAGTACAGAGTGTAGTCCGCCTTTCTCGCCACATACTTTGTTATTCCCCTTTACTCTGTGCTCTAATGGTCTGGACTCCCATGGATGATTTCTATCTGGTTAGTGGATCATGCTAAGCACTACAATGACAGTGGTGGTGGTGTTAATTTGTGTTTTGCTCTTATGAATGGATCAGACACAGCAGTGCTGCTGGAGTTATAAACAGTGTTAACTTACTGTTCATTCCATTAGACAGAGCTACCCTATTGCACCACCTTGTATCTGCAAAGTCAGAGACAAGCTCATCTGTCGCTGCACATTTTGTGTTCGTCATCCTCTAATCCAGCGCCTCCCTTTTGTAGATAATAATATTTTCGAGCTGCTGCACTCTGACACATGTACTTGTCTTTTACCTCAAATGTATTTTAACAATATAATTCATAAAGAACTGCATCATCTTATTAAACAGCACTAAATAAAGTGACAAATCCACTTTTACAGTGGAAACAATACAAGTAAAATGCCTAATGTATCTTAAACATGCCTCGTTCATTTGACCTGCTGTGTCCAATCCAATCCTTTATCAGTGCCCACTGAATTCTGCCTGCAGGATGTTGGGACATTTTGGTTATTGGACCGTTCTCAGTCCAGCAGTGACACTGTGGTGGTTTAAAACTCCAGAATCACTGCTGTGTTTGATCCAGTGCAACACACACTAACACACCACCACCATGTCAGTGTCACTGCAGTGCTGAGAGTGCTCCAGCACCCAAATAATAAAACAATTCCTGATTAGAGAACAGAGTAAAGTGGACTAATAAAATAGATAAATAAACTGACTACAAAGAACTACAAAGTCCATCAATATGAGGTAAGTGGAACTGATAAAATGGGCATACATGAGCAAACTTATGCTCATATTCTTATGGCCGTATATTTTTTAGTTTGTATTGTATTAGTTAAAACCTCACATTTCAGGCTATGATGAATACCAGCTTATCACCTAACACCTTTTCATCTATACTATTGATGCAACAGTGAAGCTGATGCTATTGTCCTAAAATAACTCGCAGTCTAATATGTGCAAGCTCGCTTGTGAAATGTATTAGTTCTATAAATCTGCAGCATGAGACTACTGAAGTCACTGCTTGAGTAATTAAAGTAACTCCACAAGAATATGATCAAAACGTTTCCAAAGTCAAACAGTAACACAGAGAAAGGTCAGAAAGCCACACTGCGTTTATGCTCATACTTTTTAATGTATCACAATGAGCAGGAAACATACTTGATGAAATATTTTCAAAGGAGTATATTCAATTACCATCTACAATCAACTTAACTAGGACAACAAGGTTTTGTGACAAAAGTTTCTCTTTAAAAGTTCTGAAGTTCCATTGTGGTTTATGTATGTTAGTCTCCATGTAATTTGGTACAGTTTGGAAATCTTCATCATATAATTACAGTAACAAAAAAGCTAACAAGACTACAGTATAGAAAAGACATCAAGAACAACATTTTTGGTTTAACTTGCTCTTTTTTTGTACATTGCAAGGCTGTTTTCTCTACCCTCACGTGGGCTACCTGGAGCCACCGAGCCGTTTTTGGGAGGCTCAAAAGAGGAATAGTTCAAGGAAAAAAAACAAAAAAACAAAAAGCATTTTAAAAAATGTGGCACCAGGAGTCACAAAGGGAACAGGGAGCTCCAGTAGCAGTTTGTCTTTGAAATTGGAGCACACGGTTTTTGTTTGGTTGCTTATTAGTTTGGTTGTTAATTTTGGTTGATTCGCTTTTTGATGTTTATCCACTTCCTTGGGAACACCAGCCAAGAAACCCCTTCTCTTTGAACAGGTTTTCCATGTTCCATGGACGAGATTTCTCAGTGGCTGGCTCCATTCAGATGTCTGGAGGACACCGTTCGACCATCTGTGAGTCTAGCAAGAAGAAATGATACAGATAACAACACCATGAACTGGGAGAAAAATAGGCATGTGGTACTGTCCATCCTGTTTAGTGTGGAGAATGTCCACATTGATTCGGCGTGTGAGAGCAAAGAGGTTACTGGTACAGCCACTGAGAGTTCAGTGTAATCCAGATTTATTCCTCCCTGTGACACGTATGTCCACTGGTTGCAGAGTCTGTTTCCATAGGCATATTGTCAGTAATTAAATAATGCCTAATATCAGAGGTGCCTTTGTAATGCCTTTGGCTCTAATCCCCAGTTTTGGCATGCCAACAGCCTTCTCAGACAATTCCACGACTTTCCAAAGCTTCCCAGAGTTTAGTTCTCTTTGTTTTTTTTCCTTCCAAGTCGATCAATGTCTTCTTTAAATATATATATTTCTGTATACATGGTTCTTCACAGTGGGCAAAAGGATGACCTCTACAGCAACACCTGCCTTTTCTATATGAAATATGTCCACAAAAATCAAGTATCCCAATGAGAGCTAATGTATTTCAGTCATGTGTTGTGCCAAAATAAATATACACTCATCAGGGGCACCAACTGATATTAAAAACTGCATTATGCTTTGGCCACATTCATATATTTAATCAAACTATTAAACCTGCTCAGTGCTTCAGTATCAATTTTTCCCATGACCTAATTATTAGAACTGTACCGAAAACACAGCTCTACAGTTCTGAATGTTTAGGTGTGAAATGAATGGAATTAGAACGTAACATAAAAATATGTAATTATGTTGGCTCTTAATAAACACACACATGCGCCCAAGCAAGCACAAAGAGAGAGAGAGAGAGAGAGAGAGAGAGAGAGAGAGAGAGAGAGAGAGACAAACACACACACATACAGACATACAGTCCTTGCTGGCAGATTTGTTTGTGAGGATCAAATCCTCACAAGAGCCCATAAAAATTAAGAAAATCCTTTGGAATCAAAGTGTCTAAAGGATAAAACATTGGTACCCTGGAAAGCGGGCAGGTTGCAAAACGAACCAAAATGTATGATTGAAATTTAAAGCTGGTGTTAAAAAGTTAATTTATATGAAGAAACAATATAATACAGTAAATAAAATAACATACAAAATAATTATATAAAAGAACAATAAATGACATGAGTTGAAATGAAAGTCGAAGCAAAAGCATCCAAAATAAACTGTACATCAGAATTCTTAAAAACAATTATGAACAAAATCTTAACAGGATTGAAGAGAAGTGGAAAGCTTTCGTAAAAATTTGACCACCAAACCACACTGCTCTGCAAGACGTAACACTTTGTAACACACTTCTGAGATCGCAATGTATCAGGCAGGCCAAATACACACTATACATTTGTGGCCATGAATCGGTCATTTTAAATATGCCTTTTAAAAAGGGTACAGCACATTTGGATTAAGGACCATCCCAACTGCAATGAGTTTGAGCAAATGACTTCTTCGGACACAAAGGCAGAATAACACCTTATCATTATCCAAAAAAGGGACCTTTAAAAAACCCACTGCTTCTTTTTCCAGTCTTATAACGCTTTGGGATGAAGATGTCCCTTAAAAACCTGTAATAGTCAAACTATGCACAGAAATGGCTTTACACCCTGCAGAAACCTGGGCGAGTCCCTACTTGATTTTCCATGAGGGGAGGCCACCATTCCAGACTTTGCAAAAACAGCCTTTATTTCTTTCTGAGACTCTATAAAGATGGAGTGGTATGATGACACTAGACCAGTGAGACGTGTTAGGACCAGATGCATTACAATATGTACATTTTTGGTAAACCACTATTACATGATGACCTATTTCAAGTGAACAACCAGCCTCAAACAGCTGTGGACTTTTAACTCTGTCTAACTTCAAAATGAGGGAAAATCATACAGTGATGTTCAGTAACTCATGATGAATTACACAACAGCTTACAGTCACCTTAACATGGGAGAAAATAGAATTGGACTCAAATTCAATAAAAAGAAGTTGTCCTTTCTTAAGAAATCAGATATGGTATTTGGAATGCACTGTTCTTTACAAACATAACAGATCATTGGCTTTTTGATATTGGTCTGTTTGAAAAACAAAAAGAAGAAGAAGAAAAAAACCCAAAAATTAGCCAAAATGTCCTTTGGAACATATATTCACAGTCTTCAAAGTTCCGTTTTTGCAACAAGAAGGAAAAATGTCGCAGAGGCAGGGAAATGGTTTACTTGGTTGTTTTTAAAGCTTAGCCAAGAAGTAAAATGAGCATGCATCTAGGTATTCTTCTTTTCAAAATCTACATTAGCAGCAAAACGTATGTCCTCAAAGACCAGACCTTATACATTTTCTTACAAAAAAAAAAAGAAAATGAAAGAAAAAGGATCTTGTGTGACAGAAGAGTTAAAACAAAGAGATTCTCCACTTCTATCTTACAAACTGCAATGGCTCTGTAATGGTGCTACTCCACAATGCAAGGACTACGTCCTTTTTTGGTTTTTGGTATTCTTGGTATTTTTACGTAAAAAAGCCACCTGTCCGCTTGCAAAGAAGCAATGACGGCAGCTCTAATGCGTACTCCTTTTATTTTAAAACTTTGTTTTCTTTTCTTAAAAACTGCAACAAATTCTCAAGTATAAAGAAGCCTCTTCTCATCTTTATGCACCAATGGTGAAAAGTGTTTCGTCTTTGGATTTTCTTTTTGTTTTAAAGCGTGAGAATTATTATTATTCTTTTTCATGTATGACAACATCAAAATAGAAGAAATAAAAAGTCAAACTCATATCAGACTGCAGCCACACTGCATAAAATACAAATATTTGCTTGGTAGTGCTAAACGAAAATCGTCTCCCAACGTACAAATGCAGTGGAAGCAAAAAGGGACGGAAAGAATAACACACGGGACAGAAATGAACGTAAGTGAAGACAGTTGTAAGTGCACAATAGGTAACACAAGTATGAGTGAATAATCATTTTCTAACACCATCTTTTCCTCTTTTTTTTTTTGGTCAGCGCTGCACCAACCATCAAAGGAAATCAAGTCCCTAATAATAAAAAAAAGGGATTCTGCCAAGTCTGTCAGTGGCAGTCAGGTGAACAAAATTCAAGACGATGTGAATTTGGACAGTAAAGTATAGATCAGTTCCTGCTCCTCAATCTATTCTATTGGAATGACCAAGACAACATCAAATGAAGCGCCTTAAAGGTTGGACAATACAAAAGCTAAATGTACACAAAGATTATTCAACCTACCATACTGTTTCAATTTAATTCCAATGCAACAATCTACTTAACACGAAAAAAATGTTTATATCAATCATAAATACAGAGTTTTTTTCTTAAAAAAAAAAACAACTTTTTAACCCCACACTGCTCTTTGTGTTTGGTATAGCGGAATTTTTTTATCTCCCAGAATTTAAAAAGGTTTACAACCAGCAGTTCAACTACCCATTTGAATTCCCAGAAAGCTATGTCATAGTATCACTTGCAAATCATTTCCGTCAGTAAATGTAATACAAAACAGAAATGTTTTATCGTTTTTGAGGAAGAAAAAATGAATAAAATAATGATTTTGTTTTGTAACATAAAAAGGTTGTGAGCTGTTGACCTGAGAATAAAATAGACATTACATCATTCTTTTTCATTAGCAAGCCATTGGTATTTGAATGCTTAGATAGCAAGAAACTGTAAGACTATTCTCCCATACAGTACATACTGGCTTAGTGGGACTGTGCTATTAGGTGAACATACCAATGCAAGCAAGGTACGAACTGCCATCTTGTTCTTTGTATAGACAATATATGGGACCGTCTGATTGTGAGGCAATCCATTGCGACACAGCATTCCCCTGTCGTTATCCGTGTGTTAACTGTAGTGTCATTAGTAATGATATATGTATATATAGCTTTACACTGAAGTGGAAACAAATGAAAACCAGCATGTTCATATGGGAAAACAATCCACAAACATTAAAATTTTTGGTTACAAGCTTTGGAATTGCAGTTAGTCTTTACACATCTTTTTTTTCTTCTGGAATTGGTTTGTATACTTTTAAACATATTTTAAACATCACCACTTTTTGAATTTTCTGTTTTATCTTTTTTTTTTTTTTTTTTTTTTTAATATTGTCAATCATCGAACGCTCTTTTACAATCTGATGGAGTCTGTTCCTACGCTAGCCATGTTACTACTACAACTATCACTGTCTTTGAGACTGCTGGGCTGTTGTGGCTCTTCTGCCAGCCTGCCCAGTCTGTCTGCTGATTTCTGACTGCTGTCAGAGTCAGACTCGTCTGTAAAGACGTCTGTTGGTATCGAGGTCTGAACCCCTGAGGTGCTCAATGAACTTGAGGTAACCGTTGAAGGAGAGGATACTGAAGGGAAGGAGGATGACGTAGAACTAGTGGCATTGGGCTTTCCAGCTAAAGCTTTTGAGAAAGGGGCCTGGGACCAGGGTTTGCTGGCAGCTGCGGTGTTAAGTGGGGCAGTGGAGGAGGAGCTCGCTGTAGACGCGGATGAAGCTGACGGCGTGGCGTTTGACATGGTGGCTGGAGAAGATGTGGTGTTTGGGTGAGTGACAGACTGCGAGGTAGATGTGGTGTTAGGATCAGGGAAGCAGGCTGAATAGTGAGGTAATAAACTAGTAGCGTGCTCTTTGGCATTTCTGGCTGATCGCGTGATTGTTCCGTGTTTGTGCAAGGAGGATTCTAGGTGTTGACTAAGTGCTTTGTCTCCCTCCAAAGTAATGTTACAAGCCAGGCAGTCGTAGAGGCTACCATCAGCTGCGCCGCCACTGATAGGGACCCGAAGCAACATCTCTTGCAGATTTGCCACAGACTGACCGAAAAAGCAAATGGTCTTCAGGTGGCTGACAGCTGCTTCCTCCTTGCTGAAAACAGCTTGACATTTGCGGCATGCCAGCCGGTACTGAATTTTGGGGACAATGTATTGGTCAAGAAGAGGGTCTGCGCCTTTACCGTCCACTTCGTGCTGCTCAGGGTTTAGGTTATTGTGAGAGGGGGTGTCAACTGACATAGTGCCTATTTTCTCCTCTGCTTTTACCGGATCTTTGGCAGAATCTTTACGGCCCACCGAGGCCTGAGAAGGGCCCGAATTTTGGCTTGCTTTGGGTTGCTGGATTTGCTGAAGCTGCCGCTGCTGCTGCTGAAGTGCTTCCTGTAGGCTCTGTTGATATTGCTGGTAGTGCTGAAGCAGTGATCCGGGCGACAATCCCATCAGAGCTTGCGATAAAGCTGGGTTGTAGGGGAAAAGACTTTCCATACCATACATAGGCTGAAGGTAGCCACCTTGAAGAGCCCCTGGAATCTGAGGGGCATAATATGGAGAGAATCCAGGCATGAAATAGGGCAGAAACTGGCTGGTAAGCAGAGCTGTCGGATCTGAAGCTAAAGCAGCCTGCAGAGCTTGGAGTTGTGCTGGATCAACCACATACTCCATGCCGGGAGTCGGCATTGAGGTGGCTGGAACCGCCGCTTCCGGCTTCTCTTTCTTGGCGCTGGCAGCAGAAGTGGAAGGGGCAGGAGTGCCCCCGGTTGAGGATGGGGTGGGGGACTTCTCGACTTTTTCCTTGGGCTTTTCTTTTTCCCTGTTTTTTTCCATTTCACGCTCTTTGGGATGATCAGCCCGGGAGCCTAGTTGGGTTGCCAGAGAGTTTGATGTGGATGTGGTACTGGAGAGAGCAACAGAAGTGCTGGCTTGAGTTGGATTGGGTGAGGCCAAGGAGGAAGAGGAGGGAATCTTATTGGGTAAACCAGATGTGGGGAGACTGGGTGATGGTACACTGGCACCAGGCATGTTCAGGATGTTTGGGGGTTTCGGAGGGGTTAAAGCTAGAGGGAAACAGAAATGTTGTAAGTTGCACTGAAACAACTGGCAAGCTTACTGAAAAATAGCATAATATTAACTCCCAATGATCCATACTGTCCCCTAGATTTGAACCAGTTCCGATCCGAGAGAGGGTTCATACATTTAAAAATTTGTACGTAAAATCAAGTAAATCATGAGCCAACACCAGCTGATATGGGCTGGGTCCCAATTCAGTCAATGCATCCTTTAAAGCTGAAATGAAATTGTCACGAAACTTGCAATTTAGAAACAATGTATATCTTGTAATTTATTACACATGGATGTTTGCATCTTAAAATGTTGGTTAAGAATTAGTTAGAATTAGTTGGTTAAAGGTTCACATTTAGGGGACATGTTGTACTTGATATTTTTGGGACATAAAAAATAAAACAACAAATAAATATCTAACCAAATACAGGAACTACAAAACAAGTTACATGCAAAATGCCTTGGTTGTTTAATTATTTACTTTTTTGAGTGATATATTGCCAAGTATGACATAATCAAATACCTGAGTTTGACGAATTAAAGCCTTGAAGGGAGGGGCTTCCAACACCCGGCAGGAGAACCGGGGATATCCCTGGCAGATTTGAATAGGCCGACTGTAGATTCAGGGCTTGCAGGGCAGAGCTGTCAAACATCCCTTGTTGCTGCAGGGCCTGCTGTTGTGCTAGACCAAGGACTTCGTTGGCTTTCTTGATGCGATCCATCTCCTGCTGGGCCATTAGCTGCCGAACAGTAGCCGGGTCAAAGTACTCCTTCTCTTTGTCGAGCTGGCTCCCAATGGTTTCCTTCACCTTGTTGATGTGCTGCTGGGAGAATATGTGGTCCCGCACCGAGAGACGTGCACTGTATTTTACACCACACAGAGTGCACTCTGTCTTCGGTCCCTCATACTACGTCTGGTTGATTCCAAAGTGCTTAGCCATACTGAGCTTCGCCTTCTTTTCCTTAGCGCGAGCGTTCTGGAACCAGACTTGAACAACTCGTTTTGGAAGTCCAATATCATTGCCAAGTACCTCGCACTCCAACATGGTCGGTGTCCTGTAATCGCTGAAGCAGGATTTGAGCACCTTCAGCTGGAGGTTGGTCATCTGAGTTCGGAAACGTTTCTGACCCGGCCTGTCTCCGCTGTCGATACTTCTACTACCAGATGCTCCAGGGCTTGGCGAGCAAGGGTCTGCCAGACTAGATGTTTCACTGTAATCCACCATGTTTTCATTTTCGAAATCTTTTGCGTAATAACTAGTTGCAGGGCTCACTAGACCCGATGACATCTGGTCATCATTCTCAATAGATGGAACTGCTCCACCAGACTTGGAAAGAAAATCGCCGCTGTTTTGGCTGTGCTTCACGTCCGGGTTGTCATTGTCTGCATTTGCCTCATCACCTGTGGTTGTATCGGTTATTGCAGTGTTAACAGAGGAACAATCATCATTATCAAGCTTGGCCTGATCAAAGCTCATGTTTACTGATGACATTGTCGGGCTTTCAAATTCCTCCATTCCTTCCACCTTAATCGATGTTGGACTTAAAAGTGCCCTTGGAGACAAGTCCATGCTTTTACTCATGGGTGACAGCGATGAGCACTGGGCATCATTATTAGAACTCATATGAGACACGTTAGCCATATCCTGAGGATCCACCTTCAAGTGCATGCCATCGTGTTCAGATAGCAAACCAGTAAGGGTCAAGTTATAACCAGCACGCTTTGCCTCATGCCAGTGACGTGACCGAATGTGGGCTTCCAGAGCAGTTTTGGCTTTAAAAAGGGCACGGTAAAAGGGGCAGCGGCTATGGGCTTGAGCTGGCCCAACGGCACGGAACTGCCCTTTTCTCTCCCTGGCCCTGGTGTTTTGGAACCATACTTGCACGACCCGTTTTTTAAGCCCGACTTCATGAGCAATGTGGTCAAGCATCTTTCTCGTGGGATTAGAGTCTAGGAGATATTTCTGGTACAGGATCTCAAGCTGCTCGGGTGTAATAGTGGTTCGCAGACGTTTGTCTCTTTGCGGTTCCTCCCCACTGTTGTTACTGTCATTTTCCCCTGGACTGATGCCTGCTTTCTCCTCCAGCTTCCTCTTCAGGGAGTTCATCGTCGATGGAGGTGTTGAGGGAGAGGTGGCAGAGTTGCCTGGAATTTGTGGCATTGCTCCAGCAAGAAGCTGGCTGGCCAGCAAAGGATTGCTTGGATCAAATAACATAAAAGGCATGTCCATTGGGCGATCCAAGAACTGGGGATGAATAAACTGGTTCTGAACACTTAAGAAGTGAAGCTGCTGGTGTTCTTGCCAGTGCTCAAATGAGGGAAAGGCGAGCTTGCACTGCTCGCACTGGTAGGGAATCATTTGTTGGGCCAGCTGCTGCTGTGAGGCTAAATGAGAATTGAGAGACATGAGGGAACTTTGGGAGGGGTTCTGGTTGTTATGGGAGGACGGCCCTGAAGCTCCGCTATGTTGTTGCTGTTGAGAGAGTGAAGGCGATGAAAGCTTAGTGTTTTTTGGTACCATGTGAGCCTTTTCCTCTCGTGACGGTTTCTGCTGTGGCGTCTCAGGGGCCTGGCTGCTTTCCTGCTTTAGTGCTGTTTGCTCTCTCTGACCCAGAGATGTCTCTGCAGAACTTTTCGATTTACTCTCCACTGTGTTTAAGGTGTTGGCAGATGTAGCTTCAACCTTTTCAGATGATGTCATGTGAGAGAAAGCCGAAGACGAAGGTAGAAGAGGACAGAGACTTGAAGATGATGGCATTGGAGTATGACCCGATGACCCAGAGGATATATAGTATTCATTGGAATAATCAATGGAGTCCTCGTTCTGACTGTCATACTGCCCTTCCTCATCCTCATCTTTGTAGCAGAGCTTCTTTTGATGTTTAATCAGGTCAAAGATCCGCTGGAACACCAGGCTGCATTTCTTGCACTGATAGTTCAAGTTGGTAGTACGAATGTATCGATCGTTGGACAACTCGCGGCGCTCGCCTTCTTTAACTCCTTCTCCCTGGTTTTCGTAATTTTTCCGTGCTTTCTGTCTGGCATTCTGGAACCATACAACAATAACCCGTGTCGGTAAGCTCAGAAGACTAGACAGCTGCTCAAATTCATCATCTTTATGGTAGGCGTTGGCATCAAAAAAATCTTGCAGCACTCTAAGCTGGTAGTCTGTGAAGCGTGTCCTTGAAGACCTCTTGCTTCCATAAGATTCTGCTCTTTGGGGCTCAGGTGAAGGTGGCTTGGAGTCGATCTTGACATCCTCTAAAGTGGTAATTGGTGGATTGTTAAAGTTATAGGGCGAGTCTTTATTGCGTTGTCTCTCTTTGAAGAGAGTATTCCGAAACCAGTGCTTGATCACTTTTTGTGGAAGTCCAGATTTATCTGCCATTTCTTTTATTTGATCCTCATTTGGTGAATTATTTATGTCAAAATACTGTCTCAGAACCCTTAGTTGGTCGTCAGTAATACGGGTGCGAGGTCTCTTACTCTGATGCTGCAACATAGCGGGCGTGAGCTGCTGCTGGTACAGTTGGGCCAGATCAGTGGCCAAACTAGGTTCGACCGCTTGTAACTGGGCTGGAATTTGAGAGGGTAAGGATTGTAATGACATGGGCTGCATCATGAGTGGTGAAAATAGAGGCAGATCCAGTGGCATTTGAATCTGTTGCAGTGGACCTGGGGGCTGTGGGGTTGGAGCCGCTGGCGGAGTAAGCGCAGGGGCAGAGGCAGGTATATTCGGTGTTGGCGCCCTTTGTGGAGGTGGTGGTGGAGGTGGCGGAGGAGGAGGCGGAGGCGGCGGAGGCACGGTTTCCGGGGTTTGCGGTCTTAGAGGGTATAGTTTGTCATACTGTTCTCTGTACTCCTTAGCAAATCTCTCTAGTGACCTAAAGGGGAAAAAAGCTTGATGTATGTGTTCCTGGTGGCTTTTCAAAATTAAGATGTTGGAGAAGAGCTTTCCACAGGCTTCACATTCCAGTTTTTCCAGTCCCTCAACAGGGTCCACAACTCTAGTGATACCACCTGGTGCATTGGATCCAGATCCAGCAGGCTTCCGCTGTGCTTTCTGCTTGTTCTCATTGTACTGAATGACTAATTCAAATCCAAAATTCTCCAGCAGAACTTTTGTGGCGTTACCACGAGCATCTGACGCGATCCTTGGCGGAGGGAATCCATTGTCCTGATTCAAATTAGGAATAGCCTGTGGTGCATCTTTCTTTTCTTTGGACTTTGAATTGTCAGCAAGATCCTTTAAAGCATGATCCTCACTCTTATCATTCATATCTTTATCCTTTGGCAGCTCTCGTTCGTTCTCACTATGAGGAACAAGTGGCTTTGGTTTTTTTTCTACGGTGTGTGAGAGAGATGCACTCTGCTGAAGTAAAGCCATTTGGCTTGATGCCTGGGAGTGGGAATGGGCCTGATGCTGTTGCTGAAGGTGGTGGTGCATCAGTTGTTGTTGCAGACAGCTCTGCTGCACCTGGTTCTTTTGTTCCTCGAGCAAAGTGGCAGCGGAGCCACTTAGATTCAGCGAAGAACTATTCAAGTTCATTTCTGGATTCAGCTGGAATTCTGCCCCAGGTATATAAAAGGGAAAGAGCAGCTGCTGCTGTTGAAGGGGCAGAAGCGCGTCCGCTGTCATTGGGAAGTGCTGAAGTAAGGGATTGAATAGTTGAGACTGAATGAGGGCAGCTTGTTGCTGGAGCTCTTGTTGGAGTTGCGCCTGGGCTTGTGCTTGAGCCTGGGCCAACTGCTGCTGCTGCTGTTGCTGTAGCTGCTGGTGACCTCTTGAGGACAGCAAGTCTGCAAATTTCTTTTTCTTCACATCATGGTTCTCAGAAGGAGACTGATGGGAAGTCGAGTTAGACAGGCTCTCAAGGCTGTGAGAGTGATTCAGGATGCTCTGTGCTGTCTGAACCCCCGCTGGGGAGCAGCTATTGTTGCTTGAGCTAGTTGTGGAGTTAGTCGATGGGATAGGGCTGGGCGTAGAAGTGCTATTTGAAGTTCCTCCACTGCTAACAGAGCTGGAGCTGCCACCAGCTGCTTCAAGCTTGGCCGCCCTTGCTTTGGTCTGGTGCAGGACTGAGCGCATATGAATCTCCAGTGTAGAGCTCTGACTATATGCGACGTTACAAGTGCTGCACTTGAAGGGTTTGTTATCAGGGCTGCTGGTTGGTTCTGGCTGTCCAGTGGTGGACTCTTGCAGGGCCCGTTTCACCTTATGCAAGTGTGATACAGAGTTATAATGTACAAGAAGAATATTCTTCTGTGTAAAGGACTCTTTGCAGACTGTACACTTGAAAGGACGAGAAGGGTCTAAGAATTTCTCCATGGTGAAGTTGGGGCCTTTCCTAAATGGCAGGGCACGTTTGGGTTCTGATCCAGAATCCTCTTGTAATGATCCTGAGTCACTACCTGTTGGACTTTGTTTTTCCTCTGGATCACTTTCCTCTCCCTCTTTCTCATCATCAATGAGACCTCCCTGGTCCTCTCCAAGCGAGGGATCACCGATAACCATTAGGTCTCCGTTCATAAATAGACCTCCATAGAGTTGCTGAATATCAGTTTCACTCAGTTCAAGGTGGCTGGTCTCTAAGTGTTTTTTCAAGGCCTGCAGTGTCCTGAAACTTCTCTGACAAAGACAACACATGGTGGCTGCTCTAATAACGTGGTATTGGGAGTGCAATTGGAGCTTGTCAATAGTCTTGAACGCCAGACTGCACTGGTTGCAGCGATATTTGTAAACGTGACGATCGGAAACTGGCAGTTGCGTCCGTTTGTTATGGACCTCATTGAAGTGCATCTGAAGAGCACTGGACGATTTGAATACTTGATTACAGCCTTTTTTCCAGCATAGAAACCCCGTAGTGTCCTCTCTAGCAAGATGTTGATCTTCAAGAGGTGACTTGCGAGCTTCAGTTACATCTGAGACCAAAGGAATCCCTTTATCAGACTCGTCGTCTGTAGCATCTATGATCAGAAACATTAAATCAGAATTTTAATGTGCGTGCTTAGAATGCACACAAAAAAACTAACCAAAAGCATTACTGACCCTTAAATTGATTGTTTGATTGACTGTTAAATCACTGTAATGTAAGTGTACAAAACATTCCCACCTGTTTGTTTCTTTATGTCTTCAGAGGTGGAGTTGGGCAACGGCTGGGGTGTATTTTGAGCATCTCTCTCCGGTCCAGGGACTGGTATGAACATGCTTGCTGGCAATATCTCTGATGCTGCCACCTGGACAATAAAACGCATGTTGTGCCACACATTAATTACGATCATTTATTAGCAGGAAAACATGTCATGCTTAATCATTTCG
>JAUZSV010469285.1:0-15000 GCA_034780495.1 Parotocinclus cesarpintoi | reverse complement strand
ACCCATCGGTAGAACCAATGCTTGCCATGCCGTACGGATGTAGTTCATCACATGAATTGATGTGCCATAATGCATCGCCGCTGTGGTTACCGAACAGACGCCGGTGAAGACGTCAGGAGCATTAGAGTTCCACTCCGTCTGGATCGATCATTATTAGTATCATTCTCAATGTCTCATGTAGCCGTTAATAGCCTTATAGGTGACAGCTGCCTGCAATTATATTTATAGAATCCAATACCTTAAGCACTAGGCCAGCACAGTTACCGGTCCACATTTTCCTTCCACTAAAGAGACAATGACATCCAAGTCTGTTTGATTATTTTTCTTAAGTTTACTGCACAATATTTTCAGTGTTCTTACAACCGGAACAGTCTGATTCTGACGTTCCAACACAGTTATTATGACAATAGCTTTATTATATTCATTCATAGGGATCTAAAAGTCTAATGTGGAATCAACAACCGTATGACAATAGAATCATGAGCAGAATTAATTGTTACATGCCAATTCATTCATACATTCTCTTATCTGCATAATCCTGGACAGGAACATGGGAAAGCCAGTGCAGATCTTTTATTATATTTTAACAAACTTCTCACGTGGTACAGTGATTCGGTGGGCGGCACCGCTGCCTCCCAGCAAGAAGGTCCCGGTAAGGTCTTCAGGGAGGAGCGACCTGGGTTCTCTCTGTGTGGAGCCTGCATGTCCTCCCAGGGTCTGTATGGGTTTACTCCGGGTACTCTGGTTTCCTCCCACAGTCGAATGATATGTGTTTTAGGTTAATTGATGACTCTAAATTGCTCTTGACTTAAGTGTGTATTTATAACTAATCCTGATGTTACCTTGTGTACAGGTATAACCTTGCGTGTGTAGCTGAAATGGCCACTGATGCCGACCGCGATGTTGAATTAAATGAAACAAACAAGCGGCAATAAACGTAACCCACACGCCTGTGCTTTTACAGTTCGGCTCCAGTGTGAAAGTCTCTGCATTTTGGCTGCATTCTCATAACACTACTACTTTATATTCAAACTATTGCTAGTTTATTCTTGAAATCCAACCAAACATTCTTTTTTCAGTGGTCCTAAACTGCCGTAATAGCATTCTGAGTATTTTAGTTTGAGTATTTCATGATCTATTCCCAGACTCTGCCTCATCCTTTTGGAATCCCTAACATTTGAGTAATAATTGTAGCTCAGTGACGTATTTTCAGCTATTAAACCACGGCTTGCTGTGTGGAAGTTGCTGATCCGTAGAAAGGTCCTGTAACTTTAACACACTGAGGGTCAACTACTGTGGAAAAAAGTAGACAGGAATGTCCTAATGACCCCTGTTGACCCTGGGTTAACGTGTGTGTGTGTGTGTTTGTACTGACCTGCCACAGAGCTTTTCCCACCAATATCGATGACTGAATTCGCTTTAACTTCGAGTTTGGACACCATCTGCACCATGACTTTATCCACCGTTTCAATGAGGCCACTGACCACAGGGGTCCACTGCTTACAAACGTAATCACACAATCATTCTTCCATCTCATAACAGACTCACAAAATGTCTGCTAAATCTCTTATCTGTGTTACAGAGGACTGAAGTCAGTCGCTCAGGCATTTTAGTTACCAATCCATCCGTCAGACGTTTAGTAACGTTGTGTAATACCCTGCATGCATTTCTGCGTACCTCCTCGTCTCCTTGCCAGGCGCTGGAGGACATCACCTCATCAACAGTCTTCAGAACCGACTGCAACACACATGGTTACACAGAGAGATTGTAACATATTGATGGTGATTTTTAAATTCAAAATGACTATTTGGAGGCATTTGCCCAGTCATTAAGCTTTTACTGAGTACAGGATCATTGGCACCCAGAGACGCACAGGCTTCAGTGAGTGTCTGTTAGCTCTGTATCCTGGAAATTGGCTGTGCCTTTAACTAGAGTTAACTAAACTACAGTTTAATAATCAAACAGGCTCTGAAACATGATCATTTGATTAGCATTGTTACAAAATTAAAGGGGGCTGAGCCCAAATTTACGATGGGGATACGTTCTGACAAGATGAGTTGATCGTGCCAAGTCAAATCAACACAAATTTATTTATATAGCACTTATTATAGAGCTATATTTATATGATCTTAAAATGCCAATCCCAAACTGAGTAAGCCTAAGGCGACAGTGGAAAGGAAAAACCCCCTGAATATAGAAGGAAGACTTAAAAGGGACCTGACCTTCTTGAATGAATAAGCTGTAGAAATAGTAAAATTAAGTAAATAATGTTATGAAAAATAAATGATAAATGAGTTATATGTTAAACCAAGATGTTTAAAATATAGAAAATATTGTGTATAATTGTGTATTATGTATATATAGAGTCGTCTTAATCCATCGTCCATCCATGCTTGTATTGTACTTTAAATAGTTTTATCTTCATTAAAAAAAAAATCAGTATTTTGAATTTATTACGAAAGTAAACACACGATACATAATGATATATTTCCTTTTTTCTTTATCACAACCCTAATTTACAGTTGGGCAAAATGATTAACACAAAGCTTGCTTTGTAAAAACAAGTGCTGAATATTTTATTTAATTTATTCATTCATTCATTATCTTCCGCTTATTCCACATGGGGTAGCGGGCCAACCTGTGCCCACCCAGCAACTCTGGGCGCAAGGGCAGGAACAACACTAGATGAGGCACCAATCCATTGTAGGGCACACACACAGTCACACACTAAGGGTCTCTTTAGAGACACCAATTAACCTAACTCGCATGTTTTTGGACTGTGGGAGGAAACCGGAGTACCCGGAGTAAACCCACGCAGACACGGGGAGGACATACAGACTCCACACAGAAAGGACCCAGGCCGCCCACACCCTGGGATTGAACCCAGGACCTTCTTGCTGTGAGGGGGCGGTGCTACCCCACCGAACCCCCGTGCTGCCTATTTAAATTATTAATTCATGTATTGGAGAGAAGACCCAGACAAGTTTAATATCACGACCACGGCCTCACTACATTCAGCGCCCATCACTCCATGTCCCATGTGACTCCCTACATCACACACTGCTGGTTTCCTCATTTAGCACGGGAGTGTAAAAGTTCTGGAGGGTATCGTACTGCAAAAAAAAAAGTCTACAATATGAAATTCAAAATTCAGTACAGTCTATTTTTGTGTATGATCGTATTCCGATCGTAACGACAGGGAGCACCTGTCTCGCTTTTGAGCTGCATTTAACGATTATATCTTTTTATATTATATCTAGTCTTATATCTTTTCTGTGCCTCAGAACAAAGTCATGATTAAAACGTTTGTGCAGAGCCAAAGCCTTTGATCAGCGTGTCGGTAGCATGGCTATCTGTTTAACTCTGTGTAATCTTCGAGTTACTGAAAGCCCAGGCACTGAGCCACGAGTCGAACCGAGGGTGGAAATACGGTGTCATTTCACTACTTCTGTTTTTCAGATCTGGTGCTGCTCTGCTGCTTAGACAGCTCACTTCTACAGCTCGATGACCTACAAAGTCTGTAAACGCTTGTACGCTTGATCGGTGAGCTTGTTTAACTGGGTGTGGAATTCACGGCTGCTGTATTTTCCTGGTTTACCTGGGTAAGATTGTGAGCCGTGTCCGACGGTATGGTGTTGTTGCTCAGCCTGAAGGGCAAAGAGTGAAGAAAGCCCAGTTCTGGCATGGACACTGCATCCTGAATGTCCTTTGTGAGGTTAAAGACGGTGGGCTGGGGTGACTGTGTTGCTGCCTGTAGCGGCCGTGCGCAGACACACACACACACACACACACACACGCACACACACAAGACAAGATTTCAGGTGATTAACAGCTGAGTAGAGAGACAAACTACTTTGGACTCAGCTCCATTAACTGATCCCATATGTTTTAGGTTACAGATTAATTCCTAAACACAACTTTTTTAGCAGGATGGAAGTGAATTAAGGTTCATGTTATGTTCTGTGCTGTCTTCATTAGCTGTGTTTAGAGCAGTGGTTTCCAACTTTTTTTTCCCTTCGACTTACACGTATCTAAGAAAAGCTGTGCCCCCCCCCCCCCAAATGACAAAACAAAACAATACAGAGATTCATTGCAAATTTTTCAAAACAGATTTTTTTTCTTTTATAGCTTGTTCCCTTGTTTTCATTTTGACTCCTTTTCTCTATTCAAGAAAAGTAAATTTTTAAATCAAATTTTAAATACAAGCTTATTAAATATTTTTAAGTCATTTCATATACGGATATTTTCCAGTAATTGTCTTGATTTAATTTGATTTATCTAACGTCAGAGCATACAAAGCCTTTCGTGCCCCTGTAAGATTGACCCCAGGTTGGGAGCCATGGTTCTAGATCAGTATGAGCCTGTCTATCTTTTTGCCCAGCTGGGTGGTGAGACGTTACAGCTGCGTACGAAACGTGAGCGTAGGTTAGGAAGGAACTGAGAAATGCTAAAATCGCTTACAGACTGCCTCTCGACTGCCCTGTTGTTTTATCTACACCCTCAAGGAAGTCTTTGTGAATCTGGGAACACTTCTGCCGCCTCTGAAGTTCTCTCTCGTTCTCTCTCGCTCCTTCTCACGTTCTTGACTTCCTAGCTTAATAATCTACAACGAGGTCTCTCGAGTGAGTGCTCAATATCCAGTTTCTTTCCATTTCCTCAGAGTCTCGGAGAACTAAAACAATAGCTCCGCAAGAGATGGATATGTTTGTGTTTGTGGCTCTGAACTCATTTCCCGTTGGGATCTTGTGCAAAGGTCTGCATGTGTTTGCGTTTGGTCCCCTCGGCTGTCGTATGTCTGAGTAAGCTTTAAATCTCCTAATCGCTCGAGTATTTGTGACGTATGAGCAGTGTTTGTGCGTCTCTGCGTAGCCTCACCAGCTTTACTCAGTGGTAGATGTGGGGAAAAGTCACGGGGGACAGTTTCAGATTGTGTGAAACAGGGGTCGTTAAATTCCCTCTCCACGCTGTAGGAGGGCAGGGTACATCTGTCCATCTGTCTCGCCCTGAATACCTCCAATAATTTACTAGCTACCTAATGAAATGACCAAGTAGAACGAATCTCAGAGCTTCAGAGGATCTCAGGTCCTGCTATACAACTCAAAGAGTAACATACTAAGGGACATTCTCGATGGATTTAGAATCGGTGAACTTCTGGTGTATTGGACAATAATAATACAGCATTATAACACATCGATCAACCAACTGTACGAAGATAATAAGAAATAACTTTAATTGCGTGATCACATTAGACGGCGAGTTGACAGGCTGTTTTCGTAGTAGATGTGGGAGACATTTTTAGGGTTAAAGACCACTTTAACAAGGGACAAATCATTATGGGTAGACATCTGGGTCGGAGCAGCGCTCGCACCGACGTTAATTTGGCACGAAACACTGACCAGCGTGTATTAAAGCAGCTTTGGTAGGACAGGGTACCAGCTGTAGTTTACCATCCATCCATTATCTTCCGCTTAATCCACACGGGGTCGCGGGCCAGCCGGTGCCAACCCGGCAACTCTGGGCACAAGGGCAAGGAACAACCCTAGACGGGGCGCCAATCCATCGTAGGGCACACACACACACAGTCACACACTTATGGTCAGTTTAGAGACACCAATTAACCTAACAAGCATGTCTTTGGACTGTGGAAGAAAACGGGAGTACCCGGAGTAAACCCGTGAGGCAGCGCTGCTACCCACCGAGCCACTGTGTTGCCCCAGCTGTTGTTTTATATTTCCTTTATATCTCTTGTTTATTCATTTATCTTTATTGTCTGGTTAGGTAAAAATGCTGGACTTAAAGTAATAAAACAGCAGGGCTTTTACAAACAAACTCATTCTTTACACTCACTAAAACAAAGCAGAAACCGGAGATCGAACCTGCGTCCCTGGAGCCGCCTTGTACACCACTACATCACCTCACTGACATAGCTGTGCGTTACATACTGCTCGTTTGATTGAGTCCAGGAACTGCCCAGGTTTTCTGTCCTTTTCTCTTTTGATAACTCGTATAACATTAGCTTAGAAACCCTGGATTATTCCTTTAACTCTTTTCTCCTCATAAACCTTATAATCAGCGCTTGGTGTTTCCTCTCTAACACAGGTAACAAAGAATTTTGGTCGACGGTCATTAAGCAAGGTTTCCATCGATCCGGGGTCAAACAACTACACTATTGTTTGAGGAACAGAATAAGGTCCTGTCGGTTTGTTGGGCAGATTCGGATGGATAATCAACCCGAGTGACAGAGACATACAGCAGGACTTTCACTTTGAGACTCAGCGGTACCAAACAGGAAATCTGCAATTGCATACATATGTCATTATTTAGAAATTGTCTGCCCTGTAACCAAAAATCTTCAGTCCCTGTTTCACAGACAGCTCCAGAATTATTGGCACCCTTGGCCACATGGGCGAAAAAAAACCATAAAAAACAAAAACATGTTTGTGGTTAATTAGCTTAAACTAACACCGAAAATATGAGACGTTTAACCTTCAATTGAAATGCATTTATTCTAAGAAAACAGCCCTGTGTGGAACCAACGTCTGCCAGCGTAACAGCACGGAGTCTTCACCAATAATGCTCGGTGATGTTAGAGAATGCAGAGCATGAAACCCGAGACTCTCCTGTACACAAAATCTCTGCAGATCCTCTTAATCTCCTACATATACATACAGACCTTCCATGTTATAGCAGGAATAAGATTCTTTTCTGTAACAGAGTCTGTTGTTGTGGATGTATTGTGTTTGCTTGACATGGACAGTACGTCTCATCGGACTGGTTTTTGCAGTACAGACCTGAGTTTGAATGTCAGTCTACTCAGCCCGCTGGAGCTGCGTTCGTTTTCTGATGCGTCCTTAAATGCCTGTTTGGACACAGTAATTCTCTAATAAACATCTGTGAATACGGGATAGACGAGGCTCCGTCTCTACTTTTATCACATAACTATTCGTTTGCTGTTTCCTGTCGTTGCCACCTTGTTTTCTTTCTTTTATCTTCTGATTTAACTACTGTAGAATTGTTTGTTTGTTTATTTTGCTTCTTTGAGGTCGCTATCGGTATTGGTGGCCATCTCAGCAACACACACACAAGTTTATATCCATACGCAAGTTCATCTCAACACTACTCATATATATATACAGTTGATTCCGGTTAATGCGACCACATCAGGACATGATTGTTTTGGTCCTAACAGTCTGGTCCGATTAAACACACATGCCCTATGTTACAAGACGGGACGTGCTATGTAACATATTAAATGTCTATTAAACCTTTATTGTACGATTTACACGTATAGCGAACGTACAAACAAGAACTACTGTTACTTACCAACTTTGTTCGGTGTAAAATAAATTTGCAACCAAGTTTTTGGAAACGATCTACAACACAATGTATAAAATATGACAATGCATGCTTCCTTTGTGCTTTATTTTTATTTCATGTCCAGTATGACAAGTCGTCACAGTCCCAAAATGACCTTACATACCTCTATGCACGAGGTGCAGGAGTGAGATTTGAAGGACATACATTTTGAAATTTGGAGGTTTAAACACTTTGAGCTTTCCTATGAGACATTAGGAGACACCCATAAAGCCTCTGTGCGTCTTTTCAGAAGATAGAAAATCCACCTTTATGTGTGACAGTGACAGGTTTTAACATTTAATAAAGTCGGCGGTCTGATCTGCTCGTGTTTCTGCTCTCGTTTTCAAAGCTACGCGTGTTAGCTCGAGAAAAGTGGAGTGTGAACGTAGTGCTAATTCCCCTGTGTGTAGGAAGATGAGAGCACTCACCTGTTTTCTCCTTAATTTCACAGAGCACGTTGAAAAGCGCCGGTTTCATTCGGTGACAGTTCAGCGCGTGCTTCCTACAGGAGAAAAAAATAAATCAAGGGACATTAAACCGTCAGCACACACGACCTGGAAGATAGAACTTCATAAATATTAAGCATTAGTTTAACAAATGAAACAAACTCTCTTTCTCTCTTTACGCGTTTCTGTTCTGTGCCTCTCACTACCAAGGAAAAAGGCAAGGCCCCTGTCTGTCGGCCCTGTAAGGGAGACATGGTTATTCTGCCTGTTAATCCCACTAAAAAAGACAAGGACTCTGCAGGTCAAGTGTAGAACAGTTTGGTCCATACATATTCCCCGTACATCTTAAGTTCAGGTGAAAGGTATGGCTCATGGGACATTAGTCCAAGTGTAGATGGTGTGGCCCCTGTAGGAGTGAGTATCAGAGTAGAGAGTGTGGCACCAGTATCAGTGAGTCCTAGTGTAGATGGTGTGGCCCTTGTAGGAGTAAGTACCGGTGTAGAGGGTGTGGCCCCTGTATCAGTGAGTCCTAATGTAGATGGTGTTGCCCCTATATTAGTGAGTCCCAATGTGGAGGGTGTGGCCTCAGTATCAGTGAGTCCCCATAGACAAGGTGTGGCCCCTGTATCCGTGAGTCCCAGTTAATGGGCTGTGGCCCCTGTCTTTCTGTACCAATAATATGTGATATGTTACATTCCATTTGAGTAAAGTGACATTTATAGTTTTAATCCGTATTTCTTATATTTTTAAATGTATGTATGAGTATCAGATATGTTTAAATAGGCAGCTGGATATCACAGCCTGCCACATGTGTTGCAGAAAAATATGGTACTTATTAAAAGTTTACTTGGATTTTGGCCCCTTCTTTGCCTTGTTTCAAGTTAATGTGTTAGGTGAGAATTAAGTGCCACAGAGATTACTGTCAGGTTTATTTATGAAGCGATCACAGACCTATAATAAAAAAGGATGCATGCATGTAAAAAAGGAACCACACACAACTGCCTGGGAATTATCTTTTATAGGGAGTATAAACATTGCCTAAAATGAGGTATACTTAGGCAGCCTACAAGTGGACGTGGATCACTGATGATTTCTAACAATACAGTGTCACATGGATAAAGATCATATCAACACAGTTCGTGTATTACAATACATGACCATTATACGTATATTAAAATATGTATTATATAGTCTGTTGTAAGAAGCAATCACTTAAATAATGTATTAAGATGCACGTATGTATATTAATGAGACAGATATTATATTCAGTATTCATTATTACAGCCAGTGCAGTGCGTGAAATAACAGGGATTTTGCACAAAACTAGAAAAACGTCTAAAACTAATCAATTGACGTTGAAAAACCATTTTTATGACTTAATGCATTTGAAAAAAATATTAAAACACACGTAATTCGTGTAATTCCAGGTGTAATAATACGCATTTAATGCCTTTAGTATTTCGTAAAACATTTTACAAATCTGTAATTTAGTTATGACCTGGGACTAATCTCAATCGCACCACGGTGAATATAAAGTGCACTAGGTACCGTTAAGGACAAAGTAATGTCAGTCAAACGATGTGCACACGTGTAGGGAACAGGTGAATATTTGAGACACGGAAACAAGTTTCAGCTACCTTGTCTATCCCCGTGTTGTCATTCCAAAACAGCTGATGGTTTTGACATCCCAACAGTTAAAAACATTTTGTGAGTGGGGTAACTCACCTAGCCTGGGCTTCATCAAGACTCTGGTCTGTTATGGTCATAATTTGCTGCAAAATGTCTCCGATGTCCTGCTTTCTGGAGTCTCCGTCGTTTCCCGGCACAGAGTCCGGGGCACGGTGAGTGAGGCCCGGGTGACCGGACAAGCCCACCCCGGGGGGGTGCATCAACCGGGGCTGCTCCTCCATCCTCTGACTTTTTGGTTGTTCCTCAGCTGTGAAATGGATCCCTGCAACTCTTTTATTCTCTGTTTTCTCCTCGCGGAGCGTTTCTACACGCACAAGAGGTACAAATGACAGAAAGAAGCGGGAAAAAGCTGCGCTCGCGGACAGTTGACGGTTTTCTTCGCACAGCTGAAATGTGATCCTGAAGCTGCTACAGCTGCCGCTGCTTTTAGGCACAGACCACTCCCGCAGAACCAGAGACCGGCACGAACAAGTTTACGCTGACAGACGCCGATAAGACTGCGTTTATACCGGCGTTAGAGAGAAACGGTCCGGTTTATTAACGTTTAAAGGGCAGGCAGAACCCCAGCGCTTCTGTGGCTAAGAGGAAAAGTGTAACGCACTGCTTTTGTTTCATAAGTGACACATACTAAAGCTCAAACCCCGCCATCGAGATCTGATTGGAGAAGAACGGCGTTCAGACCACGCCCCCATGTGTCTGTCACGTTTTATAGGGATGAACCTGCAAATTAATTGATTTGGTCTTTGATTTATAATTACCGTGAAAAATCCGATTTTTCCACTTTAAACATAGTTGTAAATGCCGTAGTACTTTTATGTGTCTGATACGTAATTCTGAGTGTAATTTCTTATTCTTTTGATTTTGACTATGGTTGTTCAGAGCTTGATGCTCAATTCCTGTATTCAGTATTATATTCCATTACAATACATAAAATACAGTTCAGTACATTCTAAAGGGCTACAAGGGAACCAGTGTTATGACCAAAACCATCACAGCCCTAAATTTGAATTTATACCACTGAATTGTTTCACTGGAACTCAGTTTGATTGCAGTTTTGTTTTCCATGCAGCAGCTCCTGTGGCTGGCCGGCCAGTTCCTGGAAATGACAGATCCTGATGTCCAGGGTTCAAATCTCAATGTGTATGTTGGGTTGTGCGTTTAAGGAACCCTGATCTTACAAAGTGACTCAGACTCTGAGTGTATCAGACGAAATAACTGCCGATATGCATGTTTTATTTAACTGTTATTACTTATCTAGTATTACTATTACTGCCAATATGTTTGCCTTCTTAAATAAGTTTAATGCTTTACATATAAAATCTATGCCACCATTTTTGAGTCTTGGTCCTCCCTACTTGGGATTGGCCTTTTAAGACAGTGTAATATTGTGAAGCTGCTTTTGAGACAATGCTACGTTGTAAAAAGCGCTATATAAATACAATTGAATTGAATCCCAATGTTTCTTCCTTATAATGTTCAGGGAGGTGTCCTTGTCACTGTCACCCTAGGCTTTCTCAATTTGCATTGGCCTTAGAAGTTTTAATCTAATAGAATAATTTAATACTGTAAAGCTTCTTTGAGTCAGATTTATTTTTATAGTGCTTTTTTACAATGGTGCATTGTGTCGAAGGAGAACAGTTTAAAGACACCAATTAACCTAACCTTAATGAAACCTGGAGTAGACCCATGGGAACACAAGGAGAATATGCAAAATCCACAAAGAATGGACCCAGACCAGGATGCAGCATGTCATCAGAATTAACATAAAACATACTATGGCTTCTTTTCTTTTCTTCTCCTGTCATTTTGGTGCCTTTTCCCTTTTTGAAAGAAATATATATTTAAATATTTTTAAGTAATGATATATATATTTTTCCAGGGAGTGCATTCTTTCTTAATTATAATATACCACCACTGTAATGTTTGGTGCCCCCGATACAGCTTGGACCCCAAGGTTGGGAACCACTATTCTAGACACAGCTTTTGTACTTTATCTTTTGATTATGCAGTATCTTTGATAATCACTGTTCAGAAGGATAAGGGTTCAAGTCCCAGCACTGCCAAGCTGCCACAGTTGGAACCTTGAGCTAGACCCTTCACATTCATCCTGGATCCTGTCATGTAAATTTCACAAGATCTGAGTCTAGATCCAAAATGAGCAAGCAGAGGAGGTAGTGGCAAGTGGATACATACAAGGAAGGAACCTTGACAAGGCCCATATTCAAAGAACAAAACTGGTAGATGAGCTACCCAAAGTTCACTGCTCCAGAAATGCAGTAGGAAGATGGGAGAAAGTTCCACAAAGTCAACTATCACTGTAGCCCTCCACCAGTTGGGACTTTATGGCAGAGTGCTACTTAGGGTGACCAGACGTCCTCTTTTTCCAGGACATGTCCTACTTTTGAGACCTAAAAAAATGTCCGGGGGGAATTTCAATTTTCGACTGCCTCAAACGTAATACATGTACAGTGCATTGCGATTACAATTGCCACTCCGTTCCATTCTACTCCATTCCAGGTTTCTCTGTATCGCAAATGGCTGAAGAGGAGCCTTTTCTTTTTTGTATTATTCTTTTTTTTACTTAGTCTATCACTATTAAAAATTGTTAGTGTAGGTTTTTGTTGGTCTGCATATGTTTTTGTTAGTGTATTTGTTGTTTTGTGCTGTTCAATAAATGCAATTTTTACACAGACACCATGTCATTTGTGTCATATCACCCCCCCCAAAAATGTATTTGTGTCCTCCTTTTCAGAAACCCAAATCTGGTCACCCTACTAGCTACTAGCTACTAGCTACTAGCTCAAAAGAATGCTTCTACTAAATACAGAGCAAAGGGTCTGAATACTTATAAACTGATATTTTAGTTTTTCTGTTTTATTAAATTTGCAACAAAAAAAAAAGATTCTGTCAAGATAGGATGCTGAGTGTACATTAATGAGAAATAAAATAAACTTTTTTGATTTTAGTAAATGGCTGCAATGAAACAATGAGTGATAAGAAAAATAATAATACTTAAAAAAAATAATAAAAACATATATTATATCCTCCACGTGTCTGTGTGGGTTTACTCCGGGGGTACTTCGGTTTCATCCCACAGTCTAAAGACATGCGTACTACATAAATTAGTGCCTTTAAAGTGACCCTAAGTGTTTGATTGTGTGCATGACTGTGTGTGCGTCTAGAAGGTTGTTGCTGGGTGGGCTGGATATATATATATATATATATATATATATATATATAGGAGCTTTAAAATTCTTAATGAAAACAATAGCCAATAAAAAATGTCCAATCAACAGAAAGCATTATATGTTATCCTGATTAGTTCTTTCACCTTGACCCTAAAATACCTTCTACAGTATTAATAATTCTTTTTAAAGGGTATTTTTAAAGTGTTTTGTCTACACTTGTAATGAAATGCACAATTAAAAAAAAAATTGGTTCAAGTTTTCAAATCAGGCTATAGAACAAAGGAACTAAATAATAACTAAATTGTTTGGACACCCCAAATGCATTTCTGCACATTTTAAGATTTGGGAACTGAGGCTAGCATAGAAGTGTTACCAGATTATTGTAATGTTTTGTGTAAAGCCCTTACATTATTAAAGGATTAAATGTGAAAATGTGGAATGTGTCTGTTGCTTTAGATCAGACATCATAACTTTTAATCCCAAATTGGTGATTAGTCATAATATTCTCAAAAACAGGATCTCATGGACAGCGGTTAAGCTGCAGGGGGCACTTTACGTACACATAGTTCTGGTTCATGTCATGTCCTAAATTTTAGTTTGTCAAAAAGTTCCAAAACCCAAGAGCTCCTGTATGGGGTGTTACTGATAAGACAAGATAGTATGATCGTACAGAACCAGGTTCTACGTCTGTTCCGTTTGAGCACTTTTTAAATGCTAAAGTCCAGACCTTTTCTATATGACATGAAGCAGCTCCCCTGTGATTAACCCTAATGAGAACGCCGATAGATTGATTTAACCCCAAGTCTGACACAAAAAAGGCCACCGTTTCCTGGATGGGATGGATCGTGTCGCCATTTACACGCTAATGAGTCCTGACCTTAATGCCGTAGTTGAGATAAAGAGCGCTTAACGCTGGTCAGCAGGGTTTTACATTTTACATGTTAAAAAGCACTGGCCATGTTATTTAGAAATCTTGCACCTTTGAACATTACTACAATTAGACTGCATTAAAAAGCATAAAAAATAATTTGTGTTATTAGTACTGATTTTCATAATTCAGTCGAACACATTTACATTTATGGCATTTAGCAAACGCCCTTATCCAGAGCGACTTACAATTCATACAATCTTACAATCCAAGCAATTGTGCGTTAAGGGCCTTGCTTAGAGATCCACCAACTGTGGTAGCTTGGCAGAGGTGGGATTTGAACCCTGACCTTCTGGTCCATAGTTCAGATGGATAGGCCACCACAGTTCCATTTCTGGACTGAAGCATGACCTTATATAGAGACAGACAGACAGAGATTAAGTGTAATGTACAATAGGGATTTAGTATTAAAGAAAATTAAGCACACACAAACACAAAGAAGCGGTCGCTCTTAAATTGTTACACTAGAAATAGAAGTACTCTAGAAGTCTTGGAGAATATGGTTCAGTACATTAAGAGATCGTTTAATCAGTCGATAAACAATCCAACAGTGAAAAACGATTGTGAAATGACAATTAGTAAAGTGAACTGAGGTGCATAATATAATAATAACAGTAAACAGGAGGTGCTACAGCCAGGGCAACAGAGCAAAGACAGAAACAGAGAAGACACTGAGAGCACAGCACCGGGCTCTGTACATGCTCCCCATTCTGTTTTGTGTCAGTGTTTGGGTGTCAATTTACAAATATTAAAATGAATAACAGTGTCTTATTTCATCTGAAACTAAAATGAATTTTAATAATGCTAATTACATCAATGATAGTAGATCGGATGAATCAGTGACGATCCTGGGATCAGAGCTATGGGAGCCGAGCATTCATTGAGACTAGGACACGTCAAGTGGCAGTCACAAAGTCATTACTTAGATCACACCATTCACGAGGCAAGGGGGTTACTGCTGTATTCTGATGTTATAATATTACACTGCTCACAAAAAGGTGATATTTCATATTTCAAAATCAAATATCCCCTATTTTTTTTTTGCGAGCAGTGTATGTTAATCCATATAACTGCAACACAATTGCAATTAACATTCTTAGAGCTTATCATGGACGAACTTAATAAACAGCAACAACTAAATAGACTTCTTAAGATTTCTTTTGTTGCACCCCTTAACAGCAATAAAGGGTTCTTGGGCACCCCTAAACAACAAAAAAGGGTTCTTGGGTAACCCTAAACAACAAAAAAGGGTTATTGGGTAACCCTAAACAACAAAAAAGGGTTCTTGGGCACAGCTAAACAACAAAAAAGGGTTATTGGGTAACCCTAAACAACAAAAAAGGGTTCTTGGGTAACCCTAAACAACAAAAAAGGGTTCTTGGGTAACCCTAAA
>JAUZSV010469177.1:0-16404 GCA_034780495.1 Parotocinclus cesarpintoi | reverse complement strand
AACCGAACAGAGATGGAATCCAGATGGAATAAAGATGACCTGGCTACAGCGCTAAAACCACACCTTTATAGGAGGTGAAGCAGCTGTTTGGGATCAGGACATAATTAAGATAGTGGATATAAGGCCAACCCGCAGATGGCTCTGTAATGGCGACCGGCGAGGACGGCTGAACGCTCCGAGGGAAGGTAGGAACCCTAACACATAGTAGGGTTTTTGCGACTGCTGATGTAACGTATACGCACTTTCCATCAGATCAACATCGGTAAGGTCTTAAAGGTAATAGTAAATTATAAAACAGTCACCATAAAGTGTTACATGATGTATGATTTTAGTGTACATTACTGTATTGAACCATAAATACCTTATTTATTAATGATCTATTCTGATAGATTCTGTTAATTGCTCATTTATGGACTGGCAGTGGTTTTTTTGCACTCACAATTGTGTTTTGCTTTTTTTGGACAGCCAGTCAGCACTAATGAAGCAAAGAAGGACTCAGACATGACTGATTGGGATGGAAGTAAAATCCTGTAGCTTCTGTAAAAACCTGGGGCTCAGTGTAAGTGTTATCCTGTCCAAACAGGGCTTTAATTGCCTAATAGGTTAATTACCTAACACTTCTCATAACTGGACTGTGTCTGTAAAGCAAATGGCAGAACATCCACTACATTAGTAGTATAACAGTTTGGGGTTTGGGACGCAGCCTGTTTTCCTTCCTGAGAGACTTTGCACATATGCCGCCGATGGCGTAATTTTTGTTGCAACAAGGAAAATTTGGTATCCATCAGTAGTGTGTGCAGGACACAGAAGAGGCATTTAAAGTTCTTAAGGACTCCTATACTCAAACCCAATGCCCTTTATGCCTAATTAGTTTACTGATTAAGGAACTGCGGTGGCCCAGTGATTAAGGTTCTGGACTGTGGCCCAGAAGATCCAGGGTTCAAATCTCACCTTCTTGAGCATGGCTCTTAACCCACAGCTGCTTGGATTGTAAGATTATATCTGTTAGGGTTCCTACCAGTGTTCGGCTGTCCTCGCCGGTGGCCATTACAGAGCTATCGGTGAGGCGGTTTATATCCAGTGACCAATATACAACCTGATTCTGAGCAGCTGCTTCTCCTGCTATTTAGGTGTGGGTTTTATTGCTGTTTGGTGCCAGGTCGTGTTCATTCGGTACATGCGCCCGACCACCGGCACGCTCGCGCACTTGCGCACACCTTTAGGGATAGTGGGTTACGTCCCGGGGCTTTTTGTGCTACCCGAGGTATTTAGTGTTTTAGTGGCACTTTTAGGGTCTCCCAATACATACTCTTGCGCTCCTCGCATGCCTGAGCTCTTGCTCTTCCTCACTCCAGCCGGCTGCTCGCCTTAAATGGGACGCGCCCCGGCTTGGCTTACTCGCGCCATAGGTGACACTTCAGCGTCTTCAGTGATTTATTAGCGCCAGCGCTATATGCACGCCCAAGCTCACGCTCGCCCTCTGGCGTTCCGGAGTTCCTACGTGCCCCTGACGTTCTGGAGTTCTCTTTGCCACACGATTTTGGGAGACGTCCCAAATCAGCACCATTCTGTCCTCTGGCGCTTTGCCGTTATGCAATTTATTCATGCCCTGGCCAGCTGGGGAGTTGGTGTTTTAATGCACGCGACAACAGCTGCGCATCTTATCCCCTTTTAGTTTCTTTTAAAGGCCTTTTCTCCCTTTTTTTTATAGTTTATATATATTATTTCCCCATTCTTATTATACGTCGTGGGATTCCGTCACTCCCGCATTCTTGGGTCCAAACCACAAATCATAACAATATCCATTGCAAGTGGTTCTGGATAAAGGTGTCTTCTAAATGACATAAATGTGGCTTATCCAGTAAGGGTAGATCACAACTGAAGACAATTGAGATACTAGATATGACCTGCAGTTGCTAGAATATGGGGTTGTTTCATTTTCTTATGATCTTATTATAGCTTGATTTATGTCTCATTTTAATTGTCAAGGTTTGTGGTTACATGCATTGATTCAGCAATTCAGTCATTGCTGGTAATATACTGGACTTTAAGACTTGAGGGTTCCAGACTCAGAATAGCCAAGCTGCCACTGTTGTAGAATTGAGCAAGACCTTTAAACGCCAGTTGCTTGAATTGTAATTTTTAAGATTGTCTAATTCTAAGAGGATAAGAACGTCTGCCTAATTCAAATGTAATTATTGCTATTCAATATTGCTAATTGCTATTACCTAGTTTCTGTGAGCACATAATTAGCCTGGTAATTGGATTGGTCCATCAGCCCAAGGTGATAAAATAATGCAGATGAGTTGGTCTAACGACCGTGGACTGCTTGGAACATGGCAGCTTTATTTAAGCTGGTAGAATTCGCTTGTAATATTATCCACTGGTAACATGGACCATGCACATCTGTCTTTCAACATAAATCATTTGCTTTGTTACAACTTGGAACAACCTCATGTCTGCGAGGAGAACGGGGAGCGGTGTGGCGTCAACCCAGCTTAGATATCACCATAATATGTCAGTGAATTATTGTAATTACTGGCCATGCTTGCCATATTTTGAGCTATAGAATTGGCAGTTGCAAGTAGGGAAAGCAGAAGCAGATATCTGGGTTAGCACTCAGTGGGGTGTTGGGTTAATATGCCTCTGAAAGAGGCTGGCTGAGGACACTTGACTATGTGGTTTGAGTGTTTTCGCTGTGCATTGGTTGATTTCCCAGCTTCAAACCGCAGGGGAGCTCCTGAGGGGAGCAGACATGGACACACACTGTGGTTACTTCCAACAATCTGTGTTTTATAATTCACCACTGATCAGAAAAGTCTTGTGTGCAACCGGCACACTGCAAATGTTTTGACCACTGCTTTCCATAAGCAGCAATGAATTGTAAGTCACCAATTCATTTCGGGCGAGTGTTTATAATCGGTCTCACTCATTTCAGCAGATCATCTGGGTTTCATCATCTGGCAAAATCTGCTATACGGAAGTCGTTCACAGCTTTTGTTTGTAATCCACTAATACACACATCAACATTTAGACATTTACATTTAGCAGACGCTTATCCAGAGGACTTGCATCTGATACAATCTTACAATCTACGCAATTATGGGTTAAGAGCCTTGTTCAAGGATTCACAACTACAGCTTGGCAGATGTGGGATTTGAACCCTTGATCTTCTTGTCCATGGGCCAGCAGCTTGATCACAAGGCTATCCCAGCCAGAAAGGTAAAATAATCGTTTGTGGCAGGATTTGGGAATGGACTCCAATGGAAAAATCAATACTTATAATCTCAGTGACCTTCATTTTGGCAGTACCATAAAGTACCACTACCACTGGTCAACTGCAGTTTTCTTTTACTTGTTTTTCCCTCCAAAGACGGGGTCACTGTTGCACCAATCTGCCTCCCCTCTCTCAGACACAGCCAAACATGCCTGTACGTTACACCCTTCTGGCTGGGACTTGACTTGACACTGCTGTGGTGTAAAGTGGGAAGATCTAGAATGTCCTTATTGCAATGATTTATTCATAATTTATCAATTATTTACTCCTGCTCCTTCAGAGCGTCATGGATTGAGATTCCATGGCCACACACCAACCTATAATCCCCATATGCAATGGCAACCACTGTCCTGTATACAGTACTGCGGAAAAGTCTTCAAATTAGATAAATTAGGTATTTTGAGCATATATAACATTTTGTTTATGATTGGACCCCAGAATTTCCAGACTCTTCTTTTCTGTTGCATTTCTATATAATCATATATGGCCATTAAACCATTGCAAAAACAGTGGTCTACCTAATCTAATGGTGGCCTAAGACTTTTGCACAGTAATGTAATTCTAGAGAATTCTGTGTAGCCACCGTTGTGCACCTTCTCAATCTGAGGTCTGAATTCTAGGACTGAAGGTCCATGGTTCAAATCCCACCTCTGCCAAGGTACTACTGTTGAGTCCTTAAACAAGGCTCTTATTCTACAGTTGCTTGGACTGTATAAGGTGTAAGTATTAGCTTCCTCATAATACGTTAAGCACTGTGGTGTTGAAGTGGTTCAGGGACTGGACTGTAGCTCCAAAGACACAGGGTTCAAATCCCACCTTTGGTAACCTTGCTTGGATTGTAAGATTGGATCAGTGGTAAGTCGCTGTGGATAAGATCATCTGCTAAATAGCTAAATATTTCTATAAGGAACTTGATGCCTTGAACATCTAGGCCGACCAAGAAGGATTGGGCTCCTTTCTTGAGTTTTGGTCATTCTAAGCTTTCTTCCTTATAACATTTAGTCAGTTTTCCTTGTCACTGTCACTTTTTCTTTGACCTTGACCTGCACACAGACCTGTCCTGACCTGAATTCCAACACCTCTGACGTGAACAGTGTCTATAAACCATTCATAAATTATTGCAGCATTGGGGAACGATCTCCGTATTAATGCTTCAGGAATTATGGTTTGAGACAGCCAGGGATGGGGTCAGAATTTCATCTCTGGTTCAGCAGCCTGTCCCTGACTTACGGTAGCGCAACTTTCCATTCCAGGTGGACCTCTGCTTTGACGTGTGAAATATTAGAGGCCTTGCATTAAAAGCTCGTAGTCCCCAACTCCCTAATGAAGGAAATAAATTAATTTCTCACCACATGCTTTGCTCATATTTCTTCCTATTAGCTGTTTCTCTTAGGGCCTGGTCTGGCAAAGAACTCAAAGTCCTGTCCTTGTAACCAGCAATGCATCGCGCAGGAGGTAACATTGAGGTGATCTGCTTAATTGTTTGCAGTTGCAGCTGAGCATTTAGAGTCTCTGTGGACTTGAGGTACATAAGTGTGAATGTTTTACTACTCCTCTTGAATGAGCTTTGGACCTCCAAATGTACGAAAGTAAAATAGAGGATCATCTTTTCACATGCCAGGCACTTTTCTCTAATTTTCTCTCAACTTAATAGCTGTAGTCCTGTGTGTTTGTGATGGGTAGAATCCACCATTCTGTGGAAACTGACAGAGACGACCCAAATCCTGCTTTTTATTCTTGGCCCTCGTCCTCTATTCATTGAGAGAAATCGACGGGCAATTTTAATTGTACACTGCGATATAATTTATCGTTTGTCTCCGACTGCTGATGCACTGCAACCAGACGGCTGGAGATTCTTAATGCATGAGCAATATCCCCATTATTTTTTTAGTGCTACAGCACGATTTGGTGTGATGATAGTTACCAGGGTGCTCTCATTACATTCTTCCTTCTCTCTTTCACTCCTTCCAAGCAACTTTAGCAAACCTCGCTTTCATTTCTGACATTGGTGGAGAAGAATTTGATTATATGACCTTATTCAAACAGTTAGTTCATCTATTGCAATAGTACTTGGTGTTGTGGTGGCCTAGTAGTTAAGGTACTGGACTATGGACCAGAAGGTCTAGGGGTCAAATCCCACCACTTCAAAGCTAGCACAGTTGGTCCAGGGTCCCTGTGCAAAGGCCTTTAACCCACAATTGCTTGGATTGTAAGACTATGAATTGTAAGTTGCTCTGAATAAGGGAGTCTGCTAAATGATTCCAGTTAATAGAACCACTGGTTAATGGGACCAGCTGCTTAATCGGACCAAATCCTAAAGTACAGAAACAAATTCTATTATATACGTGTAATATTATTCGCTTATTTTGACCAAAATTCCGCTTAATTGGACCAAAGAACATGTACAGTATGTAATTTTCGTGAATAAACTCTTCGTCTCTGACATCATTACCCGAATACTGCAAAGTTTCTCCCCATCCCTGTACTGCCACCTACAGGTCTTTGCTTAACATTTCCATTTACTACAAAAAAAGAAGCAACAAGTTGCCACGTAGCCACAGCAAAAGCGCATCAGATCACACTGGATATGTTCTTCAAACGTTGACTGGAATTTAATAGGCACTTGTTTTTTACAGTATTATGCTTCGCATGCTGAGTACCTATACATTGTGTTGTAGATTGTTTCGAAAAACTTGGTTGCAAATGTAATTTTCAATGAACAAAGTTCGTAAGCAACAGTAGTTCTTGTTTGTACGTTCGCCATACGTGTAAATCGCATATTAAAGGTTTAATACACATTTAATATGTTACATAGCACGTCCCGTCTTGTAACATAGGGCATGTCCATTTAATCGGACCAGCCAGTTATTAAGACCAAAACGATCGCATCCCGATGTGGTCCGATTAACCGGATTCGACTGTACATGGCAACGAAATGCAGGGACAAAAGCTTATCAGTCGAGCCAGTATATTTTAGATGTATCACAAAACATGTTTTTAAATAAACGGTTTGTAACAATTTTGAGTTATGCTGTTGTTAATTTACACAAACATACAAGCAAAGAGATTCTCAATACTCACATTACAGTGTATATACATAGATACAGCAACAGCAGGCATTAAAGCATTTTGTGCACACACGCATTAAAAAGCAGTGAACTTTGAAGTTTTCCATTTACCGAATGACACTATAGGAGTGCATCTGAGCATGACGGGGAGATGATTAGACTGGAAACCTGTGCTAGCTGATGACAAAAGGATGCATAATGTGTGAGCGTATGAAATAAGTGCAACAGGAAATCAACACATGTTGCATTCATACAGGATTACAAAGAAGGGATTCTGAAGAGACAGTACAAACATATAAGTAACACAGTAAATGGAGCATGGTAGAGGATTCACTGGCTTCAGTCGGGTTGTGTGTTTGGTACAGAATAACAAGACTTCTTCCGTGTCTTTGTCCTAAAGTTTCAATCACCTTGTAGTTCCTGCACCTTGCAGGATTATGCTTGCATATGTGTGTCAGGGGGGGGGGGTTTACTGTCAAACTTGTATTGACATGTTTGTTAATGTTGTCACTGCAAGTTAAAGCAGGCAGATTGTACTTTTCATTTGTATTTGTGAATAAGGCACTATGCTTCGAACAACCAACCACCTACCACTATTGGCTAGCCTTAGGGAACATTGCTGGCTGCCTCTTTATATGAATGAAGTACAGCCTCAAATCATGAAAGGTTCAGACTGTACGGAAATTGCAAAAAAAAATTTCAGTGTTCCTTACATGTTTGACTTTTATTTAACTGCAGACAGTATGAACCGGAGATATTTATTGTTTCGTCTGGTCAGCTTCATTTTATTTGTTAATAAAAAAAACATTACTACGTTTCAGGCCTGCAACATATTCTGAAACGTGTTTGATAGGGATATTAATAAATAAAAAACAAAACTCATCATGTGATTTCAAAAGGTCAACAGGTGGTCATGATTTGGTGCAAAAACAGCATCCAGAAAAGTCATCAAGGTGCAAAGGTGGACAGAGGATCTCCAGTTTGTCAACAAATGAGTGAGGAAATTATTAAAATGTTTAATAGCAATGTTCCTCAAAGAAAGACTTGAAGAGATTTCCATATTTCAGGCCTAAATTATTTTGATTTGATTTGTTTTTGTTTGTCTTGTTGCAAAATGCATGGACTTTCACAAAAAATGTGATCATTAAGGAATTCATGTTGCTCTAAAATCTTAGTGTACATTCTTGCATTAATTTCATGTAAATGTAAATCACCTTTGCCAAGGGCAGTGACACAGCCAGATACCATGACTTATCTAGATTTTTGTCTTTGGTCCGGAACACACTGTGTCAACTTCTCTGCCCTCAGCAGCATCTAGGATGGACCATAGTGGCAAAGTGCGTTGTGGTCAGATGAATCAGTTTTCCAGGTATTTTTTGGAAAAGATGCAGTGAGACACCCATGCATTTATCAACAAAATAACACAGGTAAAATCAGAAAAAGGTAGGACTAAAATACAGGTTTTTGGACTCTCTCATTGAGGGATATCTTAATTTTTTTTTCAATAATTTTCTCACACATCTGTTGACCACTGGAGAGCCTCTGCCCACTCTTGCTCCTCAAAGTCTTAGACATTAAAGGCTATAAAATCATTCACTATTCTGAAGAAGGATTTCCACTTAATTTTGCAACATCATTTAAAAACAACATTGAGGTCAGTGCTGATGTTCAGTGTACTTCTAGTGTGCACTCTGAGCTCCAGTTCATCTTAAAGGTGCAAGATAAGATTCATATTAATGGTCAAAGTAAGACTGAAACTATCTAAAACTCTCTAAAATGTCCCTGTATTTTGTCACAGTAAGATTTCTATTCACTAGAGCTAAGTCATCCAAATTAAACTAAGAAAAAACGCTCGAGAGTTCCAGTTGATGAGGTGATCTTCAGCTTATGTGTATCTGCTTGGCCATGGAAATCCAATTCCAAGTGAACAGTTCTTGTGCTGAAAATGCTTCCAGAAGCAAACAGAAACTTGGTAGGGAGTGTTGCAGCCACAGATGGATTATTTTATGCTATGCATGTGAAAGCACTCAGCGGCCCTGTTCTGTAAACTGGTGTGGTCTACCACTTCACGGCTGAACTGTTATTGCTTGTAGGCGTTCTCTCTTAACAATAACATAACTCAGTTGACTGGGACAGCTCTAGCAGCATAAAACCTCTTGGATAAGTGAGATCCCATGACACTGCCACGTTGAATGTCACTCAAAAGTTGTAGACGTGTATGGCTTTATGCTTGCTTCTACTGACCTGTTAGAAGTCCTGTCCACAAAACTTTGTCTAGGAAGTGTATTTAAATTTGAAATCAGAATGAGTTTATTGTTTCTGTTTCAAAATGAGAAATTCCAGGAAATGTTGCATTGAAACTGCGATGACGAAGTGGCTGAGATACTGGAAGATCCACCAAAATAAAGAGATTAGTTCTAATTTTAATAGGAGAATATATTTAGTGAGGATATTTTTTATTGTATATAAATATATATATATATTTTAATCAAATACTGAACTCTCCTCTCCTGACGCCTGACCGCACAATGATATAATTACCCCAGTTATCATCAGAGACAATGAGCTATTTGGGTTTATGGAAAGGAGGTTACACAGAGATACATTTTAATACAATTTAAGTCAATTTAGATAATAAGACTATTGGGGTATTTTTGCGCGGGAGAAAAACCTGAGAAATGAGAGTTCACAAAAAGTCACATTTAACATTAAGTCACATGGATATATGAATAGAGGGTGAATAATGGTAGGAAAAACTACTGAGATATTGAAGAATCTTGTTTCTGTTTTAAGTTTTTAAAGGGCTGGTCTGCTCTTCTAAAAAAAAAATGATTTGTTTTTGTGATCACCCTGATCATTTTAGACATGTATATTTTCTGCTGCTTCAATGTTGAAACTGTTATCCAAGACATTTTCTCTTTACAATTAGACAACAGACTGGAGCAGCTATAGCATGGCTGAATTTTGAGGAATCCATTTGTTAAAAAGGTGGAATCTTATGAAAGCTCCATGTTGAAACTTGGACAATACAACACAAAATACTGCCAGTGATCTCCTACATAGATTACATGGTTGCATACTTGATTTGATGTAGACTACCTGTTAGCAATGGATGAGGTTTAAATTGTACAACCCATTAATTACTATGGGTGGCTACCTTCTTATGACCAAGTAGTGTACGTTCTTTGGAATAACAATGGCTGCGACCAAGTAAAAACAGAGCTCTTGGTGTGGTAATTTAACACATCATTTCTCAACATGATTTCAATTACTCCATCTGAAGTCACCTACAGTGAGAGTAATCAGTTTGTCTCATGGGTTTATTAAGGAGTGGGTAGTTTTCTCCCTATGCTAGTATGTGTGTGTGTGTGGGATGGGGGGTAAGCTGCTAAATACCAGAATATATAGAGCCTTTAGATCAAAGAAAATCCCCTAAGCCAGGCCCCATACAAGAGCCTGTAGCTGAGAATATTTCCTTACCACACTTTGTTAGAAGTAGATTCCATGCCTACATTGACATAGTAAGCAAATATTAATAGGTCGTTAAATATTCCAGTCTGATTTACTTGGTCTATTCCCATTGCGATATGAGAGTGCAATGATACAGGATTGCAAGCGATATGCTATATAGCATGCAATGTTTCCTAGCTACCATGCCAGTGAGTGGTGGCTGTGTATATTGTGTTTTAAAAGGCCAGGAAAAAGAAGGGATTTAGGTTGATGAAAAACACAGAGGGTATTCATAGACCTACAAAAAAAGTCCCGCAGCCCACCAACAGTGTGATACATACACACAGCTGCCATAATACCCACTGCAAATCTGCCCAGTTAGAGTGACTAGGAGAAAACAGCTTAAGACAGAACAATCAGACCGACATGGAGACACACTGATTTCATACCAGGAATGAACAGGAACACAAGCACATACACACCAACAGTCTAGCAAACAAAAGTGGCCATCTGGGAATCAGAAAGTGCCTGATTCAGTCACGCAGAAGGCTCTAATTTGGTGAGAGAAGGGGCTTTGGGGAAAAAAAAACATGTCTCAATTAGAGTGCTAAATTTTAAACCACAGTGGTTTCAGGTGTGTTTAGTTATTCAGTGTTCCAACAGCATGATGACTCTAAGACGTTTTTCTAGAACCACACAAAATGGCTTGCAGACAACACTAGCATTGAAAACAGGTGGTATGGGTTACAGAGAAGGTTCAAGAATCTTCTTTGCCGAATTCTCTTTGATGTCTTCCATCTCATTATATGCTATTCCAGAACTCTCTTAAAGGGATCCAGTGTAGTTTTTAAATAATCATTGCCATTGCCAATAATCATAACCAATGCTCAACACTTTGATGGTGCTTTTAACTTTGGCTCCCACCCATCAAAATAAATGGGCATATGGATAAACATTTTTTTTATTGTGTGCAGTGAGATCCAATGACGTTTGCATTAGTCAAAAACCCACCATTGAAAAACCCACCGCATTGTGTGTAATAAAACAACATCTGATTGATCTGGGGATTTTATATGGTCTTTTTATTCTTTGGTTTGCCATATCTTCTATATACCATGTTAGCTAATGCCACTATGCCATCTGATGCAGAGCTTTAAAGTGGTAACATGGTAGAGTGTGCCAAATAAAGTTCAAACAAAGCTCATCTGCAGAACTGGATGCTCACAATTATTTTTGTGTTAAACCCACACTCATTTAACACAAAGCAAGACAAATTGCTGAGGAAGCCAAGCCTGTTTTGTCAGTAAAGATTTAACGAAACGATCTGGTAAAATATAAAATGCATTACAGATATAAACCATTTAACTAAAGTGAAGCCAATTTGATTTTATTTGTATAGCACTTTTTAATGGTGCATTGTCTCAAAGCAGCTTTACAACATCTTAAAAGGCCAATCCCAAACTGAGCAAGCCTGGGGTGACAGTGGAAAGGAAAAACTCCCTAAAAGTTGTAAGGAAAAAACCTTGGGAGGACCAAGATTTAAAAAGGGACCCATCCTCCTTGGGTGGCCTAGATGTTAGCTGAAATAGTTAAGTTTGTATTAATAGTAGAATTAAGTAATTAATAACAGTAAATAATAACAGTTACAATTATGTAAAGGATATTCATATCGGCCAGGATATCGAGTCCTCAGTGGAAAGTCCTTTGGAGGGCGGAAATGGGTACCGGAACATCCGTTTAGAGAGAAAAGAGAAAATGTAGTTACTTATTGATTATAATCACAGAGCCTATTAACAATCACTGGGACAGTGGTAGCCTAGCGGTTTAGGTACTGGGCTCTGGACCAGAAGGGTTCAAATCCCACCTCTGCCAAGCTTTTTGGGTCCTTGAGCAAGGCCCTTAACCCACAATTGCTTGGAGTGTAAGACTGTATAACTTGTAAGTCGCTCTGGATAAGGGCGTCTGCTAAATGCTGGAAATGTAAATGGTACCATGTGCAGCATGACACTCCGCCAGCATTAACTATAGCAACAGAGCTAGAAAGGGGAGAAACAGAAGGTTATGCAGCCATGAGGGATCACGTGAGACAACAGCAACCCACCTCAACAGCATTTAACAAACCTGAGTGATCGCAAGGAGGCAAGAAGACAACAACCTGGAATAGCAGATCACTACAAAAAATCTCTAACTGTAAACCCCCAGCTTTGCTCTTAGTCTAAGGCAAGGATGCACAAGTGAGAAAGACTATATATCACTATATGGTCATTAATGATCAACATCTGCACAAGTTAATGAGCCAGGTCTTATAAAGGAAAAAAATATCTCTTTATCTAAATGTGATCTCACCAGTCACTCCTGGATCCACGAGCAGAGGTGGGAGTTTAAGTTTAAATCTGTCATTGGTGTGTGTACGTAAGTAACTACCTTTCTGGTAGTTTCATGTGCTTGCTTGCTCATTAGCTCACATTTGGATGAGAGACTGTTCTCAGTAGATTAGACACTTTTTTTGTTACTCATTCATGTTCACTTGTTGAGTCTCTGTGTCATTTTGCTGATTTTTAGTGTTGTTCGTAATAATGTCTATCAACGAATTTATGGCTTTCGTCAAACAGAATTATCAGGTCTACCATACTGCCGTCTTAAATGTTACGGCTTTTCACTACATGGGGGGAGTACATTACTGTAGTTTGCACAATTATTGTGAATTTCCATAAATTAAAGTTTAGGTGCCATTAGGATTGCCATTAGGGTTCCACTGTACATGCATTTATGTATAGTTTGCATACAGTTTTCTTGTGAAAATACCCAATAATGTCATTGTGGTAGCATAAATTGTCTATGTGGCTACAGTAATATCTGGTCAACATCAATTTTCATCAATATCCTGTTTCACAGAAAGATCTTTAAACAGTTCATAGCTGTATTGCCGTATTAATTATACATTTTCCATTTTGTCAACGTAATAATATACTGCAAGAAAGAAAATGTACATAGAAATTTTGATTACTGCCTCCAGGTCCTTTATGTTTAGCTGTGGCTCACTCTCTCTGTCCCGTGTTAGAATTTGTGATGACTTGCGGTTGTTTTGTTTCATTCCCCCCCCTCTAACTACCTTGCACTTGCTTTTGCTCACAAACGGTGGAAAGATTTGAGTCTTGCGACAGTTTGAAATTACAGACAAGGGGACGGATTGTGTTCTTGGTTTGGGAAACACCAGGACCTGAAGCATCTGCCAAAATATCTTGGAATTTTATGCTTTTTACATTAGACACTGGCTTTTATTCTGTCAAAGGATGCTATCGTTTTGCTCCACAAAACCCGATCTGGCCTTGACCTTATATAAGAAACTGACAAAACTCTCCTCTAGCAATTTTGAGGGTTGAATAATTGTACACATACATCAGTGCATGTGTGTGTGTGTGTGTGTGTGTGTGTGTGTGCGCACGCAGATGGAAGCATGTTGATTCAGTCCCCAAGCCATGTTCTATTCTTGTTTTTTATGCTCTCTCTGCCCTAGAGTCAGCTATGTTCCAGATAAAAACTCCAGTTAAACTGAGTCACTGCATTATACAAGTGACTGTAGATACACAAGATATTTATATAACACACTGCATACATTCTAACCAAATGCAGAGACCCACAATAGACCCACAAAAAAAAAAACAGCCAAGTCAGGCTTGACAGAGGGCATCTTCTCAAAAAAGAAAAGTCAGCTTTAGTGAATAAAAACAAAGGTCTTTTCTTTGGAATACAGCCCATTTTCCTGTAGCACCTATTAAACACAGAGTTTAAACCATAATCAAGCTGAGAAAGTTCTATCTTTAAAATGCATGCCTTTGGCCTGGTTCTTACAGAGTTGGTTTCGACATCCAAATGTAGTTGGTAAACCATCATTCACAAAGTTGTACAAAGGTTGGAGCCAAAGGTTTTGTCAATTCAAAGAAACAGCTACTAAGGATACAGAGACTTGAAAATCATTGGGACTGTGCTGGTTAAGGTACTGGACTATGGATGAGTTCAAATACTACCTCTTCTATTATGCCACTGTAAGGACCTTAAGAAATGCCCTTACCTGTAAGAATGTTATAATTTTAAAGCGATTTCCAAATGTTTTGGCAGCGGTAACAAGCCCACCAGGTCTCAGGTCAGTGCCCGGTTGGACATAGTTGGACAGTTTTCCAGTCCTGCAGCTGCAGACTATGCCCAGCCCAGTGTTCACTGGGTACCTCCTGGAAAACATGCTGTTAAAATGTAAACAAAATTAATAAGCCCTTTTAAAAAAATGTGATTATTTTTCTTTAGAATACCCACTACAGTTTATGTTTATGTAGCCTACATACTTAATGACTGCGGTAGCCTAGCGGTTAAGATACTGGACTCTGGACCTGATGGTCCTGGGTTCAAATCCCACTTCTGCCAAGCTGCCACAGTTTAGTCCTTAGCCAAGGCCCTTAACCCATCATTGCTTAAATTGTAATTGTAATATATATCAGTTGTAAGTCGCTTTGGATAAAGGCGTCTGCCAAATTCCATAAATGTAAATGAAAATCTTTGGAATTAACAGACGCAAATGACAGAACATTCTGTTTTGCTGCTTTGTTATCAGTTTATAAGATTGAAAGTGTTTAATTCAGTGTAACTAATCTCTGTCTCCTTTTTCTTAATGAACGGAAGTGAGTGGAACCCGCCACTTGTTGCTCTTTAGTGTGAACGCAGTTAGTGTGATCTAATAAAGCAAGATCTGTTAGTGAGTCATTTCATAGTAACAAAGTTCACAGGACATTACTGAAACATTTTTAAAGATCAGGGTGTCGTCAAATAGGGAAAGTTCAGTTTTATTGTAATGTGGTTTTTTTGGATGGACTACAGAGATGTCCAGTGATCATCAGGTGTGTACAACTTTGAACACAGCTGCTTCCTGAAAATGTGAGATTATGACAGTGTAAAACTGAACACAAACCTAATTTGGAGAAACAAAAGAAGTTTATTATATTAATATTAATCCCAAATTATGAACTAATGTTCCTTAGTTTTGGATAAATTGAAGTCAGTAACCAGGTCTTTGAGTTCTGGCTGTGATGACTTTGAGGATAATCAGGCATAAAAGGGTCAGTATCTGGATCAGTGTTGATGGTTGCATTGTTCATGTGCCATGGGACCTTCGTTTGCCTTGGGTAGGCTCCGTGGCACACTGGCATCATGTGGCACTGGCGTCATGGCTGAAGGCAGACTGGGTTTTTCAATGGATTTCTTATTTGTACTTGAGAAGTCATACAGAAGTGACAATCATATGATCCTTCTGTTTCCACAATATCATTCGACCTGCAAATGATATTGACTTCAGAGTTCCTCTGAGTCAGGCTGTCAGCTTGACTATACACGTTGTACATCATGTGAGAAGCCCAGAGTTTGTCACTGTAAATGTGAGCACCTTTTATTAAGATGAGCACCTACACCCTTAAGGCACAGACATGGACTGACCAAAACAAAGTGCATTTTGGACAATATACTAGTAGACTTAAAAGTCTTCTTTGTTCAATGTAATCAAAAGTTCAACCACGTATTACAGCTAATGGTTTATATGTTTTATCATCATGTTTTAACATACATTTGTATGTTCACTATACGTGTAAATCGTACAATAAAGGTTTAATAAACATTTAATATGTTACATAGCACATCCCGTCTTGTAACATAGGGCACGTTTGATCGGACCAGCCGGTTATTAGGACCAAAATGGTCGCGTCCTGATGTGGTCCCATTAAAACAAAACAAAAATGGTTATGTTGTTGCTGGTTTTGTCAGAACCTGTTTAATATTAGGACTTAGAAAGTTAAACCACAATTTATGTCTTATTAAGACTTATGCAAGCTGGGCTTAGACCTATTAAGCGTAGTTAATTCATATGAAAAACAAACATTGGTTTGACGTGATTGGTGTTTGGTTATTGGACTAGAAAAAAAGAAGCTAACCTGCAGGGAATAAAGAATTTCTTAACGAATCTTTAAATTGTAGGTTGTATGTTTTTTATATGTATAAAATGTATGCTTTCAAACGTTACAGCTGCTGAGCTGAGCTTGTTATCTTCTTTTCACTGTGCCAAACATGCCATTTGACCAGTGGTGCCCAAACATTTGCATAAGGCTATACTTTGAGCATCCTCTAAGCACTACAGCTTCAACTAAGCACTATTATTATGAACAGCATCCATTAGTCTGATGCCTCACCCTCTTCCAGCTAACATGCCATTAATTCATTGTATTTGGACAATTCTTGTACTTTAAAACTAAAATTTTTTTTTTTTTTACTTCGATTCACTTTAAAAACCTCCAATGATGTTAGTGAGCCTGTAAACAGGTGGAGAGCTTTCATAAATAAGTAAGAGCATAAACTAGTTGTTTCATGGCCGGACATCAAAGGTGTAGTTAGAAATGTAGGCCATTCATTCATTCACTTTCTTATCCATGTAATTCTGGGCAAGGTCCGTGCAAAACCAGTTCCACAGGGTGCTAGGCAAGACCAACCCCAGCCAAGGTGCCAATCTATCATATTACCAATTACTGCATTTTGGAAACACCAATTACCTTAACACACATGTCTTTGGAATGT
>JAUZSV010469066.1:0-16405 GCA_034780495.1 Parotocinclus cesarpintoi | reverse complement strand
CTCTTTGTATTAGTTACAGGACTATGTTTTCAAAACAAAATTAGCAAATACATAAAATTTAGCCACTTGGCATCAAATGCTAATAGCAATAGGGTACTGAGCACATTCGAATGAGTTACAAAAATATGTAACAATAAACAAATAATCAAGATATTGAAAATAATGTATTCTGGATTTTTTATTAAAACATATTTAAACAATAGATGAGATATAGAGTGACATAACATGGCAGAAAATGAATCATTATATCAAGTCAATCAATTAGTATATCAATTAGAATCAAGTCCAGGGACTAAATGCAATTTTTTAGTGTTTTATATATAGTTTTTAGTAATTTTAAGTTATATACCTTAAATTAGCAATTGCATCACTGCATCTTTCTTGATATTTGTTTTTATTTTAAATGTTTCTTACAGTTAAGTATATTCTATATACGTGTCCAGACAATGAAAATGGCACCCATTCAGAGAAATTACTGAATTATGTTTGTCAGTGTTTTCCACTTTCTTGGAAGCTATCTGAATCTAAATGTGTAAAAGCTTTGTGAGCATATCAATACTGGTTGCTCTCACCCCAACAAAAACAAATACAGGGGCCAAATGAAAAAGCCTACACACTAACAGCACTATGGTGTTTCCTAATATTACAGGTGCTGAATATAGGAACACAGTGGCAGAGTTACCAAAAAACTATTGATTTAACTATAAACTCTTACATGGAATTCCAAGTCACCAAGCAAAACTGAGCATTTTGCTTGCCAAGTTTGTGGCATGTAAAGTATAGTACCATTAGCATGGGCATTCCTAACTGTCTAATTTATTATGCAATTAATGTTTTCCAAACAAATGTTTGCGCAAATAAAAACAAACCTGTTACACCACTGCACCAAAGTTTAAGTAATTTTAGCTGCCTTAACAATATGTTAAATGAACACATTTATTACAGTGTATTTTTTATTCATTTCTCCTTTCAAAAAGCAACACAAAGTAAAGTTAATCAGATTCACTCCAAAGCTTTATGAACTCAAACTCGTCGACTGTGCAAATGTTACCATACACAAAAAATGCTCAATAAGAAAATAAAATAATGCATTTTTTTCATGTCAGCTCAGCCCTCCTATCTTTGAATGAAGCGCTCTGCAAATTGCTCATTTGCTACAGTATAGTCACAGTCACTTGGGGGAAAAATTGCTTATCCTTCTGAAATGATTCTCCATGATAGAATGCTGACTCTCACACTTCAAGTCATTCATTAAGCAGCGAGAAGTACACACCAAGTAACATTGCTACTTTAAGCAATAGAGTTAATTCTGCACCAAGCTTTAAAGCATTTCTAATTTGCACGCTGTGCAAAAAAAATAAAGTACCACATCTTTGAGTTCCACAAACCAAAGGAATAACAACTTTTACTTTTAAACAACGACTGACTCTTTAGTTCACATTTGGAAACAATACACTGGATTAAAAATTTACAATTGGAAGGACATGTGAATTTCATTTAATACTTCTATTACTGATGAGTACTGTTGGCCTTTTTGCCAAACCATATTAGTTACAGTGCATCCGGAAAGTATTGATAGCTGTGCATTGTTTTGCACATGACTAATTTAATATACATTTATATGCAGTTACACAGTACGCATACATGTATAAAAACATATTCTAATTTATTATTCTATATACCTGTGTCGCTTTGCCCTCTCTGGGTGCAGCACCAGTCCTCAGCCATCCTTTGCCCTACAACATGCCTGATCACGACTTCATTAGCCCTCTTATCTCCATACATCTTCCAGTTTGCCCTTCAAAAGGCCTCAGGCTCTCTCTCTCTGTCTTGACATGAATTTCTGGCTGCCCCAGCAGAACAAGCTGAATAAGGAGCCCCACTCTTGAATACCTGTTATGGGAGCATTCGTATCGGCCTCAAGCTTCACAGGTCCTCTCTGGTACCTTTGTTTCATCCTTAGATCACCTGTGCACACTCTACGGGACTGTCTTCATCTTAATTTTGTTATGTTCTTGTCTGTTTGTCGATCCTTATTAAAGTCAGTTTCTGGGGAACTGAACCCACATGTTTCTCTACTTCCTAAACTAATATACATATCGTAGTGTGTGATACTTCAGTTTGATTTTGTTACAGAAGTCTTTTTTTGGTCTCCAATAACAATGAACTAATTTCTGTGTAAGTTACGCTTCACCTTCAACAAGCCACAGTATATTATTTTAGCATAACTAAGTTAGCTGTCCATTTCAAATTTCAAATGTGTGCACTGTGGTCAGATTCATAAGATCCAGCTCATATAGGAGCCAGTGTCTCATCCCAGCCATAAAGGCCACAGACATCTGCTGCATCCCAAACTTCATACTACCATTCTAATAGTATGCTGTATATTATACACAGTGAAAAAGATAATATAAGCAAGTGATTTCAATATTACAGTATTATAGTATACAATATAGAGGGTGAGTCTGAATTTCTTTTAGTAATAGACGTAGTAATAAACATGCAAAACACATTACTAAACACTTTATTAATGGGATATTTAAATGTCACTGTTTAATATTCCCACTCACCTTCAGCAGAGATTGCTTTCTCAGATGCTGGTTTACAAATGAAAATAAATACAAGTAAAGAAGCTGAAATCCTAACAAAATGAGCTAAAATAAATAAAATGCATAATGTTTGAAATGGCTTTAATAATGGCTGGAGTTAATGAAATGGTATACACTAACGAATCAATAAACACATCAAACAAAAGAAAGCTTAGGTATGAATGATTCTTTCACTTAGTGGCTACAATAAATTTCCACTCTCTCCAAATGTTCATATAGCTGTATGCATGGGTCAAACCTTCAGTAGATTTACTTATGTTTCTCTGCCAAGTACTTCTTTATAAATTCCGGTTTCTGCATAAGATGTTGCGTACACACCATTTATAAATCAGGCCCCAGGACTTTAACTGCTCTGGCAAACTGTCCCTTTTTTGAAAATTTAACACACTCACACTCTAGCCAAAACACCAGCCATCATTTCCAACCACAAACAATGATATTATTTAGAATAGCATGTGAAATGCAGGAAAAAGCACCAAAACCTTAAATTGACAAAAGTTTACTCTCATTTGAAGACATAAAGTTGAAGTTGGCATTTGAGTCATATGATACGATTGGGACTGGTATTAGGAGGAGGGGACATCTAACAAATTGTTAAAGGAAAATATGACACATTTGCAGCTTTTCCGAGCTTCTCTTGCTCATCACTTCTGAGACAGAGCAAACCTGTCAAACTTAAAACCACAAATAGCTCATTTCACTGAATGCCACCATTAGTAGTAAAAAGTCAAACCACAAAATTGCTGCTGCCACTTTTACATATACTCTCTTATATGACTTCTAAGAACCTTTTTTTTCCTATTGGTTCATTGGTAAAGACTCTAGTTTTTAAGGGAAGTTGAAATTCTGGCTCTACCAAGACCTCTCTGTTGTCCTTAACCTTCAGCTGCTTAGTTTAGTTGTACATTGCTCACAAAAAATCTGGGATATTTCATTGGGTTATATTTCATTTTGTAATATCATTGTCATGAGCATTATATAAAGCTCTAGATACTGCTGTCAATCTAATGATATAACAGGTAATGTTATTTCATGTTGATATGGTTATGCCTGACCTTGTGATATTATCACCCATAAGCACCAGTGCAGCAGTAATGGTTAATAACCTTCAAATTCAACTATTTGAAAATTCCAAAACAAACTGCACTCCCAGACAATGTGCAGCTAACACCACCCTTAGCTGTAGCTCTACAGAGTGTGATTATATGGCAAAGAGGAATAAGATGTCACATGCACTTACAACAAGCTAATATTTATTTCTTTTGCACTCAAGCAGACTCACCAGAGGCATGTTGAACTTCAGACTGGTATTAATGTTATGGTTTTCTGCTGGTCCGCATCATGACCTATTCATGCTCACACACCATAGCAAGCCTGCTCTAGATATATGTGACTATCTTCACTATGTGACTTTATATGTGATTATCTGTGTCCTGTCATTGGCAGCCAGCCATCAACACCTTAGTATGTCTGGTGTTGTCAACGAGAAACCCGGACTGCAACGAACTGGAACCGTATCATATTTAGTGATTAATCCAGTCAGGTCAGGTATAAATATGGAGGCCTTTTGGTGAGCACTTAAATCATACCTTGCCCTAACTGCTAATGTAATGATCGAGGGAACCATCGCATTCAACAGTTGGTCACCCCTAATAGTGACATGAAGGACTCCAACATCTCAGAGATATGTGCAGGATGTCCTGCAGCCACTTGTTGCCTTTCACGGCAGGCCATCCAGCTGATATTTTTCCTCTGGATAATGCTCACCCAAAAAGAATTTGGTTTACAAAAGTCTGTAGAGATTTGTATTGCTCGGGTCACCAGTATAATCAATTTTGTTTGTCTGCCCTAATTACTTTGGCAAGTTTGGTTGTTTATATGCAAAGATCCAAAGTGGAGCAGGTTCCATGCAAATATATTCATCAGTTCAATCATTTTTTGATCGCCGATCACATTTTTCTATAACCTAAAGCACAATCTCAGTATTAGCAAAAAGGACACAATAAATTTAAGCTCATTGAGGCTTTGCATTGGGTTTGTCTGGCCTGGCTCTTAAAGTAATACCATTTGTGACACGTAAAAATCAAGTCTGCATTTTTCATCATACAAAAATGAAGTTTGTAGCACTGTTGAATATTAGCCCACACTTTAAACTTTGCATTTTGATCATCTGGTTCATTCATTTAAATTGTGAGGTCAGCACTATTTTTTACTGGTAACTCAAACAGCCTTGTGCTTAGAGTCTGCTGTGCCTCATTGTAATGTGCTTAGTAAAATCCTGCTAAATAAGTAAATGTTATTTATATAGCAGCAAGAATCCACTGACTATCACGCTGGAGAAAGAACACACAGTACAATCATTACCATTTTAGTCTCTCCTGGTTTTGTATACATGATTTCCAGTGTGATGCTGCCTGACATTTGCATTGGTACCATTAGACAAAGAACCATGCACCGGCTATGATGGTGGAAGATGTTTACAGTCTGCCCCTCCTTTTCCACCTCCTCAGTATCATTCATCTTCATTAGCTAACTGTTTTTTTCACGGCACATCAGAAACACTTATTGCATTTCCTTCGTGGTTTTTGGATGAGCCTGATTAGTTAACACTGACTGTGGGAAAATTTTTTAGCACAGTTGCTCCAGCACCGTGCCATTTACACTCCCCTCAGATGTCTTAATGAAAAAACAATAGAGCCACCATCTGCTTCTCCTGATTCCACTCACACTGCATCTACATAACTCTACACCACAAAAATTATTAGATTTGTTCTGTTTATACAGGATCTGGGAACTTTTAGAGGAAAGAGGACACAGCAGTTAAAAAAACACATACATTTAATTTTACCCTGGATGCAGTTGTGCTGGCTTGCAAGTCTAGTACTATATAAAGTTGAACAATTGCTGAATCAAGCTCTTTTCATTTGACTGGGAGTCTACGCAGAAAAGGTGTTGGCGTTAAAAAATAGGATGGAAGACCAATTTGACAAAAGGCTTTGGATGTGCCATTTTAATGCATGTCATTCACAAGTGGTGAACTGAATGTGAAAGGGTGTTTTGCATGGTAAAAAAAATCATCTTGATGTTTGTTGTTGTAGTGTACTTTTTTTTCCTGCCCTTTATTTCACAGATCACAGTGCAGAATTCAGAACTTTAGTTTCTTCTAAACAAGTCTGTGTTTAGATCAGGCAAATGTGCTGTTATGCACTCCTTGTGAAAGGATAGAGTGAAATAGTACAGACACAGTTTAATTGATTTAAAACGCTTGTGGTTGTTTATCTACTTTGGCACCACCAAATGATTGTTTTACCTGATACAAATGCTTAATGTTAAGTAAATATGAAAAAGATTTTGCTAGATTAGCTACAAAGTCAATTTCAACTCCTTACACCATCTCACAATAAATACATAGACATAGTTGATAGAGTGGTACTTTTATCCCCTATGTTTTCCAAAGCTGGTCCCTGATTTCCCATGTGAAGAACAGGTGGTTAAACAGGACTCATGTTCCCGCATTAGGATCACCACCTGTTATGGACAAATCAAAATGCTCAGTAGGTCAGGTATATATATTTACTGACTCCATCTGAGTGACTTAACATTACTGCAGCAAATCCACATCAGATGTAAGAGCAAAGCCTGGAGAGAACAAGCATGAAAGTTCACATTTGTTTAAACATGCTGTACTTGGGGAAAATGCCAGTTAAATGATCAAAAGCAGCTTGGGGATTTGTTTTGTACTACACTCTAGACTTACCTTGTACATTTTTATTATTCCTAATTTTTGTTCCCTGGTAGAAATGAAAGTTTTTTAATTACATTGCGTTTAACTTAAGTATTTAGGAGTATAGTAATACTGCTTTGGACACAAAATTAGCCAATTATTTCAAATATAAATATTACTCAAAACATCAGATTTTGGTAGTAAAATAACAAAGATAGTAAAATGATCTACTATTACACATCTGTAAGTGACAAAATTATGTGAACCATTGTATTAAGTGTCTGGTGTGACCCCTTTGAGCATCAACGACTGCAACCAAACATTTGCAGGTAACTGTTAATTAATCTTGCACATCAGCTTGGAGGAATTTTGTCCATCCAAGCCGTTGGTGGGTTTCCTCACATGAACGGCTTGTATCAAGTTTTTCCACATTATTACTCTTGTATTAATACCAGGACTTTGACTTGGCAATTCCAAAACATTACATTTATTATCCTGCAGTGAAAACATTCTTTGGGTGCTTGTGTGGGTAGGGAGTGCAAAATGAAGGATTATAAATCTCTCAGAAACTTTGCAGCAAGGGAATATGCAATAAGCATTCAAATGACCTGGCAGGTGATGAGGGGAAACTGAAACAGCTGAGGGAAATCGGTAGACAGGTGAATGGCAGCACTGGAAATTAGAGGCTTGGACTGGGAAAACTGGGAAGTGAAGGCTTGTGTTGGGGTGTGTGGCATTCAGGATGATGAAGGCCAGGATGCCAGATGAAATGGCAATGGGCATGCCAGTAAGACAACCCCTGAGGAACCTGCATTGTATCTGAGCCCAAATGTACAAATACATAGCAAATATTCATGGGATTGGTCATGTCCACTGTTTGACACCCAACAGTTCACCGACTCCAGATTGGCGAGGTATTTCAGGTGGGATCCTTACCTTCAGGGTACTTGTACTGTGAGGGGAGGTATCAAGACTGGGGCATGCAGGTCCAATTGTCTTACTATAAGTTTGAGAATGGAAAAAGCATGAAATATGGAAATAGGAGAAGACTATGTTATGTTAATTACTTTCATGTATCTTGGCTCATTGTAGTGTATTTGTGGTGCAGTGTGGTACGTCCCTTTAAAAAAAACTATTTTGCAAGTAAGTAGCCATAACCTGTCACTGAGTTGGACCTTTGGTTACTGACTGAATCATCAGTTTGCTTGCCTCTTATGACACTTTAAGGCTCAGTTGATTTGCTGGTGCACCTGTTCTCAGATGTCCTCACTGCAACTTATCTAATAGCCTTTTGCTGGTGTACTGTTGGGTAATAGATTCCAAGTGTTAAAAGGGGGCTAGATGATCAGGGCACATTATAAGAGTTATCCCTGTGCTGCAATAAGTGAGATTTTTTGGGGTGTTGTTAGCCCCAATAATGAAAACACTGGAAAAGGAAGCAGCCATATCATACCTCTGGGTCTGTTGTATTTCTCTGGCAGTGTGATGCGTGTCGAGGGCCAGCTTTTGGAGAGGGGAAGAAAAGTGGCTGAAGCATCAAAAGGAGCAAACCTGGCAGGTATGAGTGCAGTCACCTGGTCACTTGATAGCCTCCTTGGGAACAAGTGCTGTGAGTACTTGGTCCCGTGACAGCAGACAAGAAGGGTAGTCAACTGTTGTTGCTTCTCTTTTATCTGGGCTGCGACAGCATCACACACAAAACAAGCTGCCAACAGTTCCATAGTGGCAAAGTCAACTGCAGTGTTCATCCAGGAAATAAATATGATCATTTTTGACATGATGTACAGACACATGAGCTAATGTAGCAGGGGGTGTAAATAGCGAACCAGGATGCAGGTGTAAGAATAAGACATGAGGTGGTGATGATGGAACATAAGATCAAGTGTAGCAGAGTAGTGAAAAATAGTATTCGTTTTTATTGCCAGTCCAGTATCTATGGCAACATTCGAGGCATATACTTGGGTAACACTTATAATAATTTATGATCATAGGTAGCAGGAGAAATAATGTATTGATATTACTGTCTGCATTAAAAAATGTTTTGTTTTTTTAAATGTTAAACAGAAAAAACAGAATTGTCTGCCATGAGGACTTAATATTTCTTTCTGTGTAGTGTTTTGCCTTGGTGGTGTTGAGGTCTTGGCGGTCAAGTAAAATGTGTTTTATTATTATGGGTGATTTGAACATTGAGCAGGTTGGTGCTGTTTCACCTTTTAATAGGTGTTTGTGTGTGAAGATGACATGTCCTATAACACATTTTGTGCAAGTTATTTGATATTTTTCAGGTTTTTGTGTTTTGTGTCTTTTTCTGATGATGGTGAAGATTTTCTGGCAATTGTTTAATTCCTTATCCCATTCTGTTTGCTGTTTATTTTTAATGTAAGCACTTGGTATGGAATTGATGCCCATTGGACATTTAATATAGTAGTTAATTATTTATTTTCTGGTAAACTTGTAAGCATCCTATATGTAGGGTGATCTGAGTATACTTCGTCCTGGGCTTGTAGACAGGATTTGAATCAGAGCATATTAAGAACTTATGATGTTTTTTTGGATATATTCTAATGCAAGCAGAAGGTGGTGAGCTTTAGCCATGAAAACAGAGCTCTGATCTGGTAGGTGTATGCTGTGTTGGAGGTTTAAGGTCAATATTACAGCTGGTACATTATTTCTTGTTTTTGATCTCTCTTTGCAAAAGTTAAGTTAAAAAGTTTGAAAAAGCTTTTGATTAGACTTACACTGGGATGTGCGGCTCAAGTTCCTGGGGTCAGAGTTTGGGGTCATATCTTGCCTGCTTACCTTGTCATGCCTTGGCCATATGGTCATGAGTGCCTGTTGAGCTGTCTGGCTGGGCTGATCTTTGGTCCCTTTGATCTTGAGTTGTGCATCCTTGCTTTAGACTAAGAGCAGATCTGGGGGATCATAATCAAAAAGTTTTGTGGTGATCTGAGATGTTGGGTGCTGTCTTCTTGGCTCTCAAGTGCAATTACTTATGTCAGCTGATTGCTGAGCAGGTGGGTTACCAATATGTCATGTGGCTGTGTTACTTTCTGGTTCTTGTCATTCTAGATAATGTTATTCTAGGACTTGTTTGTTCTGATCAAATATAAGAGTACCAGCCTTAAAATTAAGCTAACAATTTATGTAGACATACCATCAGTCAATTACTGGCTGTTAGTTATATAGTGCTGGTCCATACCTTCTGGTTCATAGTCCAGCACCATAACCCTTTAGAGGTTTCCCATTTTGATAAAAGGGCCATTGATGAGACAGTATATAAGCCAAGGTATCTCAGCACTCTAAACCAATAATTTATCTACTGAGCAACCATGATTTACATTTACTACATTTTGCCGAAGCCCTTATCCAAATAAGTGACTTATAACTCATACAGCCTTACAGCTTACCATCCAAGCATTGTTGGTGAGGGGTCTTGCTTAAAGGCCCAGGAGGGGGGGCTTGGCATTGTTGGTATTTTAACTTTTGTCATTCTGGTCAGTAATTCAGTACTAACAGCTTAGCTACTAAGCAGTTAGCTACACACGTTTATAGAACAGGACCAATAACACTCACCACTGAGTACCAAACACCTTCTGAAAGGAACAGCAATACCAGAAGTAGGGAGAAGGATTTTTGCTTTTTCAAGATGACAATGTCCCTGTCCACAAAATGCATCAAAATGGTTTCTAAGTTGTGCTTTGGAAGAACTTGAGTGACAGTTACAGAATGCTGAAAATAATACTCAATAAAGCAACTTTGGTATTAACTGGAAGAGCAAATATTAACCAGGTCTTATTGCCAAACATCCCTTCAGTAATGCCCTTGATACCGAATGAGAGTAAATATTGCTGCAAAATCTACTACACTGCTCACAAAATAGGAGATATTTCTTTGTGAAGTATCCCCTAATTTTTGTGAGCAGTATATTCCCATGGTTTCCGAATCAGTTGAGTGTAATGTGTCAAGACACTTCAATACCTGTTTTATAGTGAAAACAGCTTATTACAATTACTTCAACTGAAACGAGTTGATAAGTGCCTAATAAAAACTATTAAATCCTACTAAATACAGAATAGTTAAATTCAGCGCAGCATGTAATTGCAGTCCTTTATAAATATATATCTACTTCACACCTCATAAAATTCAGAGTGTATCATTAGCGAAGGAAAACACTGTCTTGGTGAAAAGTGCATGAAGACATTTTGTTTAACTTTCTTTCTGATAATGATTCAGGCATGTGGATTTTACTCTGCCATTACACATTAGCCTTAATACCCAATTACATCAAGAAGCTGACTGTAAAAGTGGCCACAGGGAGACATGTCAGCTTTTTCTAACTGGAAATATTTCCCACAGATTGTACTCAAAGCTGGACCATTGTAAATCCTGACATTGTCACAGCAGGGAGTGAAGAAGGTTTAAGATCTATTGAGCTTATATACTGTGCTATTAAGTGCTGTGCTAAAGTGGAATTGCCAGTTCAGTAAATGTATTAATACAGTTTTCAGCATAATTTGTCTGATACCCTAAAAAACACCACTGTATACTGTAAAGCTGCTGTGATAGTAAAGCAGTTAAGCTACTGGACTGTGAAACAAAAAAGTCTAGGGTTAAAATCCTAGTATTCATGGAATTCTTTCAGTATGCTTTGAAGCCTGTCCAAATGTGGCTAACATGCTAGGCTAATAAAAGCAGAGAGTGGCAAATAGGCAATGCTAATACAAACAAATGGCGGCTAAGAGGCTAAGCTAATACAAACAGATAAAGGCTAACATGCTAGTCTAATTCAAACAGACAGAAGTGGATAGGCAAGGCTAATACACACAGAGGCTAACATAAACTGATCTATCAAGTTAGGCTCTTACAAACAGACAGAGGCTAACAAGCTAGGCTACTACTACAAGCTATGCTAATAAAAACTGATAGATGATAACAAGCTTTCCTCCTACAATTAGACTAATGCAAACTAAACTAAAGACAGAGGCTAACAGGCTAGGCTACTGCAAACACACAGAGCCTAACATGCTAGGCTACTACAAGGGACATTCCAGGATTTTGGTACATTTCCTGTCCCACCACTTAAATTTCAAATGTACATATCCAAAATATCTAAATGACTATTTTTTTTGTCAACAATGTACTTGTTATAAGACAAACTGTAAAATGTGGTGGAAAAATAACCTCCTTAGATATTATTCAAAAGACCTTTGGACCACCTCAAAAAACGGCTGTTTTCTCTTGTCCCACACATTGGGTGACCAACTCATTTGCCAAATTTAACCATTAAAATAAGCTCTAAATAAATGACTTCGTCTTGTATACTGTTGTTATGCATCTCCTTTACTTATGAAAACAAATTCTTTGGTCTACATTGTATTGCATGTTACAGTTTTTATGCTATTAAAGCCCTGTTACCATAAGGAATTTTACCTGGCAGAGAAAGAGTTAAAATATTTGTCTACTGGCACAAAGGAAGTTACATCACAAGGACATTTTCTGATAAGTGCTCTAACAATTTTCAAGGTTTTTTTTTTTCAAATATGTATGTCCAAGTTGTGTGTCACTCAGTGAACGCAACTCTGTTACTCGTATTGTAAGACTAATATTGAGTAGAGCCAAATTTACTTTATATACTTATATAACCATGTTTGTCCTTGATCTTGTGTACATAGCTAAATTTTACAGTTAGCATCTGTTCCTGGGGTAAATCACAACCTAGCCTTGATTTGCAACCTTGTTACTCGCAACCCTGTTACTGTAAGTTGAGTAACAGGGTTGCTTTAGAATAAACAGGGTTGCATATTTTCAGTTTGCTTTGACAAAACATTCAAAATAAACATTTTAAGTGAAATTATAGTCACAATCATGGACTGGCACATGAATTCATTACATTTAGAGGCCAACACTTTCAAGATGGCCGACCTTAGTTTTTTCTTAATATTTTTAGCTCATTTTAGCTGTGTATTTTAGATGGTGAAGTAGCTTTAGCCAGCAATTAAATAAAAAATGCTTTTTTTAAAGAGCAGTTGAGAAGTGAGCTCCAAAGGTGTGATGCTCTTCAAATAATTATTTACAAAGCCTTAGTCGGTGGTCTGAAAAATTGTTGGCCAGCTATGCACGCCCAATATCTTACCTCCTTCAGGGAACCCCTGTCTCTCAAACCTTGTAACGTCCATGGCCACAATATAGCATGATTTGATGACCTAAATAATTTAGGGTTTATTTTTCCTCTTCCTCATATATACAGAACGTTTGATTATTTTTATTATTGTCATTATTATTAATATTATTAATTATTATTGTTATTATTATTTAATTGATATTAAAATGTTTACAGAATTCTGGCACACGATTAAGTGCCGCTGAAAAGCAGCGGCGCTACCATGTCAGACGGGATGAGGATGCACAGAGGAGACAGCAGTACCTAGAGAAAAGAGAGAAGTGGAAAAAAAGACATTGAGAGAGGAAAGAAGAAAACACAGAAAGACCACACTGCAAGGGAGCAGCGTGCCCAGAGAAAGAAATGGAGAGAGGCACATAGGAGGAGTAAAGAGCGAAAAAAAAAAGCACTACAGACCCTAAACACCCCTCCAGATACCCCTGAACCATTAGTCAGCTCTCAACCTCGAACCTCAAGGTCAGGATAGAAGTTCGATTGCTGACATGCAAGTTAGGTCATATAGGATAATGTTCAAGTAAAATGAGGCAAAGTTCAAGTCAAAAGTTCAAAATTTCAAGCCAATATTTTGTATAATCATTTCCTTGTATGTCATTGTGGTGACAATTGATGCATGTTTTTATATAAAAATATTTAGGTTTGTCACAGGCAACAGGAAGCTGGGATGAGAAGAAGAAGAGCTGCCAAGGCCAAATCAACAAGAAAGTTGTTATTACGGGAGGAAAAGGTGAAGAAAGCAGAACAACGGACAGAAAAGTACAGAAAGCGGATCCAACGGCTGACAAAAAAACAATCCATCTCCCACAACCAAGGTTAATAAATTTTTTAGACACCTCTGAGCTCCATCTCTGAAGAGAACTCTCTTGTTTCATTCAGCTGTAGTTGAGAGAATACGTGAAAAGTATGCAAACACAAGGAGAGAGTATGACAAACAACTAATTGCAGGAATCCTAACCAACAAAATAACAAAATCCTTAAGAAGTACAAGATGCAGAAAATGGCAGAAGAGGAATTTGAATTTTTCAGAAAGGGATGGAATAACAGAGAAAGTTGATGAAAATATTTTAAAAAGAGGTTTTAAACCTCATGACTATTGACTTCAGTATAAAATGATAACAGACTGATCTTTATACAAGTTTTGTACTGTTCTTGATGATATTACATTGATGAGTTACATTAATGAATTCCATTTTGTATAGTTCATGCTCAATTTTGGTGAAAACTTTTAAAAGAAGAGGTATAAAACCACATACCTGTTGAGTTCAATCTAAAATGAAATACAAAAAGCTGAGTACTGTTCTATTGATACTACATTGATAAATCACATTTCTACTTGTTGTGTCTTCATGGAAGTTTGGTGAATAAAAAAGCATTTCAGTAATCCTGTCTAATGGGCTTATATTCATGGCATTTTATCGGGTCTTTACAGATTTTCATTCAACCCCCGCAACCCTGTTACTCAACCTCAACCCTGTTGCTGTAACATTTTTAACTAAAATAATGTTGTATAATATCCTTATCTTGCAAATGTTAATACCACTGCCCTTTAAATAGTTTAAATCATTCATTCTATGTACAGTTCAGCAAACATCTGAAAATTAAAAAAAAAAAGTAAAACCACAACACATACGAATTTTGACATTTTAGTTAAGAAAGACTTTGAAAGTCAATAAAATGTAAGCAAACCAGTAATTACCTGAAATCAAATCGATAATTCAGTTGTATATGTCTTTCTTTACATGCTGGAAAAAGATTTGCAAAAAAATATTTTAAAATATAATTTTTTACAGGATTTTAAGTATTGGTAACAGGGTTACACCAAATATATTGCATACCAACTTAATATTGCATCTAATTAAAAAAAAAACTGCTTCGATACCTGAGCTTGCCGAATCAAACTTTTTGATAGTCTATTACCTGTAGTTATTAAATATATGACTAAAAATGATCAAATTGAAGATAAAATTTTCAGAAGTGACCACCCCTGAAATGTACCCAAATCCTGGAATGTCCCACAAACAGACAGAGGCTGACAGGCTAGGTTACTACAAACAGACAGAGGCTAATAGGCTAGGCTATTACAAACAGACCAAAGCTAACAATAATGCACAGGACTAGGCTACATGGCCATAGTCCATAGGAGCAAGTTGACAATGCAGTAGCACAAAGCAGTAATGTTAACACAAAGGCATACAGAAACTAAACATACTACACAACAGAAGACAGGATTCATAGAATTAGCAGAAAAGGAAAATATGTCATGGATATGCATGACAGGTACCAGTGTGTGAACAGAACCAACAGAGTACGTGCAACAGGAGATGTAGAAGAAGAAGAAGGGCTTAGCAGAAGCACAATCAGCCAGCTATAATTAAAGCAACTGGATGTGGAAGGTAAAAAGGGTCACTAGGTTCCAGGCTGATCCCAGTCCACATCATCCCGATACTGTTATTGATTTATTTATTTGTGTTTAATGTGTATGCCTTAACACAAAGCCCTAGTTCTAAGAGAAATGGTTTACCACTGCAAATAACATACTGTATGCATTACTGAAATACCAGAATAAGTATACAAATACCAATAACATGGCTTTGTTAAAAAATATGGAGGATGTTTTCAGACCAAATAAAAAAAAAAATCCTCAAAGTTTTGAATTTAATCAATGGTACTTGAACATAATTCGACTCCAAATAATGGTAATACTTATGCATTACAAAACGTTTAGCATTACATATTTTATGTTTCTTAACGTGTACATAACCTGATTACATTGCTTAAATGGCTTTACTTGTGAATACAGTCGAACGTCACTATGGAGCATGAGGTATTTTACAACCCACTCAGCCCTCGATAATGAATGGTGAGTAAATATATGGAATTACATCCTTAAGCACTCTACTTCCCTCCTGTGCATAACTCAGCTTTTTATTTAATCCAGTGGTTTAAATGTATTATTTAACAGTAGGAAATGCTCAGAAACATTACACATGATGTTCTAACACCTGCTCAAGTTAGGAAAGAAAAGCCCCACTTAGAACACCAGATGCCTTACTACTGTATATTACATTGCCATGATTGCCTACATCCAACTGAGGTTCCAGCAAAGATGGTGGATATATAAAGTGGAATCACAGAGACACAAGCTGTCCTATATCTCCTTCCATGGTGGAGATGGCAGTCAATTAAAAAAGCAAAATGGGATTTTCCCATTGAAAATAATATAAATAGGTTAACACTGTCTGAATATTTGCTATCCAATATTCCTTATTTATATGTCAGTCCAAATTAAGACTAAGGAACTATCTGGTTAAGATTAAATAAAAAAGAATTAAATGTTGTCCCAGGGTAAGTTCCTATTTCCTACACTTTTATTCCCATACAGACCAACCATGTCTGTGTTTTTCTTTTAACCCCTGGGCAAATTACAAGTAGAATTGCCAATTGTTTGTCACCCAACTTTCTAATTAATTTTCATAGGAGATGTGTAAAAAGTAATTCACAGACATTCAGTTAAACCAATCCAAAAAGGACAGCAGAATAGTTGACATTTTATTAAGAATCAAATGTTTCTATTAGTTGACAAGTTACAAAAAATAAAGAGCACATTTGATGCATAATAATATGTTGTTGGTTATCTGCTCACTAAAAGCACCTCCCATAACACCCTCCTTTTTGAACTGTTAAAAATGACATTGCTGAGAGCAAAGACAAATCTGATTTACCAATTAGTGTGAAAGTGTTTTCAAAAGGATGTTACAGATGAACAAGATTGCCTACTGGATTTGCATTTGTACACAAAAAAAGTAGGAATTGAATGTCAGTTAATTACACTGGTAAACACATTTTCAAAAGTTGTTTGTTTCTGAAATGAAATGAGTCATTCCCTAATGATTT